>OZ035829.1:36880474-37082974 GCA_964034765.1 Knipowitschia caucasica | reverse complement strand
TGAAGGAAAAGTGGATTCAAACAAGGATCGAAAAAGGCTCCTCTGTGTTCTGTCTGTTTTTAGGTCATTACCGCAGTGGTTCTCAATATGAGGTTCAGGCCCACTAGAGTCCATCACTGGGACTCACAGAACTATACTAGAATTTAATATTGCGCCTTTTTGGACACTCAGAGACGTATACACAGTCGCAACAAACGACTACGGGTGCCACAGCTGCCCTGGGGCACACACAGACAAGTATGTATTCATGCACTGCCCTAAATCACGACAGCAGTCATCTCGGAGGACTCAGAATCGTCAATTCCTCAACAACAGATCAGAGAATCAAACCGGAACACAGGAAATACTATAAAAACAAACACATAAAAGCATATTGATCCATGACCACTTTTCATAAATGTCCCCGATCATTACTAGAACTGCCATTAGGTTTCATTGAGCTAGCGGGTTAGCATTGTGCACTTGTATTCTTGGGTTTTATTAATCTGGCCAGTAGGGGGCGAATGAGCAGAGGTGGGACAACTCTGCTCCCATGTAAAACCATGTAAAGTCTGTTTTGGAGTCAAAGGCTCTCCTCCTGTGCGGTGTACGGTTGTTGGAACGGTCTTAATCAGGAGACACTCAATTCTAAGGGAGTACTAAAACAAATTTCTCAAAAGAGTCTTGATTTTGGGAATTTTTGGAAAGAAAAACAGAAGAAATTGCTGCGTTTCATTGGGGTGGCCTGCAGGGGGCGCTTATCTGGGAAAGCCTTGATCCACCTCGCCCGCCTCATTCCAGTGATTTGTTCAAAGTGTCCTCCTTTATATGAGACCACAGTTGGAACATGAACAAACTCTTGTCTTTCTCTCTGTTTGTGCGGTTGCTAAAAGCGTACACCGCACAAAAAGATGGCATTTTGACGGCGCTTCTTCTTCTGCTATATCTCCGTGTATAAACCCGGCAGACTGCACCGCCAGGGTACGTCACGTCTGGTCATGTCCCACGTATGTCATTCGCACCACTGCCCTGACGTCATATGAAACCCAAGAATATAGGGCTGCAACTAACAATTATTTTGTAATCGATTAATCTATCGATTATTTTTACGATTAATCGAGTAATCGCTTGGCTGTGAATTGTGTAGAAATTTTAAATTTTTTCATCACAAAAAGCTAAAGTGGCAACACTCGAGGACGTATTGATGGCGTAAACTTAAAGTAAATGTTTGTAACAGGCTCTTTGTGCTAATTCTGCTCTGATTGGACAGACAGATATTCATGAAATTATAAAAACAAAGTTGGTTTTAATCAAAAAATACTACATTTTCATGTCATTTTTGCTCTGTTTGAGTCCGTGTGAACCAGAAAACGATTAATCGATTACTAAAATAGTTGTCGACTATTTCAATAATCGATTAGTCGTCGATTAATCGATTAGTTGTTTCAGCCCTAAAAGAATACACTCTATGCTTGAGCTAGCGGGTTAGCATTATCCACATATATACACTCTATGCTTGAGTTAGCGGGTCAGCATTGTCCACTTTTATACAGTCTCTGCTTATTACCCCATCATGAGCAACAAGCCAGTCAAAGTAGCTCTACAATTCGTTTTGAAATTTGTCAGAAAAAATAATCAAATCTGGCGTCTTAGGACTCCACGGCTCCGTACAGAAGAATGCGGGGCCCCTACTGCATCTGTATCTATCCCCCTCCATCCGCTGTAACCGTGTCTGAGATCCATTACAAATGAGATCTGCCCGAGCTGTAAGTACCTCCTGCTATCTCCCTCTATAGGCCTGCGAATTAGCCTAGCTCCGGGCGCTCCCGACGGCTGCCGACGTAATCAGAGAGAATCTAATGAAGAGAGATGGAGAGAGGAAGAAGAGGGGGGAGCAGGAGGAGATAAGATTGTGGCGATAAACCTCCCCCACCTCCTCCTCCGTTCCCACACTCCATCTATCCTTGTTTTTTGTGTGTGCGTCTCACGTCTGTATTCTCCTTTCCTACGGAGCAGCACTTTGGCTGGGCTCGCTCGCGCACTTCCTGCCGCCGCCAGATCGAATGACATCGGGGGGTTGTAACCAGGGGCAACAGACACCCAGAGTACAGCGCCATCCCGGACCGGTCTTATCTGTCTATCTCCCCCTGGAGCAAAGGGGGGAGACCCCCTGCTGGGACTCTGAGGACCACAGGGACTGGCCTCCTGCTGGGACTCTGAGGAGCACAGGGTCAGGCCTCCTGCTGGGACTCTGAGGAGCACAGTGACAGGCCTCCTGCTGGGACTCTGAGGAGCACAGTGACTGGCCTCCTGCTGGTGCCCAGAGTGAACACTAAAGATGAGGGGGCAGCGTTTCAGATGCCTCCTCATGTAGGCCGCTAAAATCTGGAACAGTCTTCTTGAAAATGTGAGACAAGATTCTTCTCTGACATTGTTGAATGCGCAACAACTGAAGGATTTTGTGTATGAACTGTGCTATACAAATAAACTTGCCTGAACATTTACGCACAGTGGTCATCCCGCTCCCTGTGAACCAGTGTCTTCTCTGGGTTTGTTGATCTGTTGTTGAGGAATCGACAACTTTGTACTGACCTCTGAGGCTGTTGTTGTGATTTAGGGCGATACACAAATACACTGATTTGAATATTACGTTTTTTGCAGAAATACAGAAAGACTTTTGAACAATATTATAATTTTATGACCTTCATCCGTCGGTTTAGACTTATTCCCTGTTTTATTTTGTCATTTGTTAAACTCCTGTGTCTTCTTTAGTTCTACTTCCTGTTTCCTGATGCCCCGCCCACATGTGTCTCACCTGTGTCGCGTTAGTCTTTGTCCCTTCACTTCCTGTTTTAGTTCCTGTCCTCGATCCCTGTTTGTTTCTTTTTTTGTGGTTTTTCTCTTGGGCTTTGATTTATTCATCATGAAATCGTTATTTATTTATTTTGCATTTTGGGTCCGTGCCTTCATCCCCCCACGAGACAACCCTGCTCTTTACTGCAGACATTTACACCGTGAAACATTACAGACGATTCAACAACAACATGTCGCACATAAAAAAAACACAAAACAACAAACTAAAACTACAAAACTTAAGTTACAGCTCATTTCATCAGAATTGTTCCCGCGGAGGTTCCGGTCCCGACAAACCGTATCATCTCTTTCTCCACCGTCCTCCTCTCTCTTCTATCGCTCTTCATCCAAAAAAATAAATTTGAATCCCGATTTCGAGTCCAATTTTCCTGACAATCCCTGGCTCGTCTCGTCTTTTTGTCCGCGTGGTAAATAAATGTGTTCTCTGTCAGGTTTCCAGCCGAGGCCCACACACGCCGCACGCTGCTTGCCTTGCGCTCCGGCTTGCCTTGCGCTCCGGCTTATGGCAGCGTCTCAATCATCACGTGGGAGGGGAACGGGCTCACTGTTCTCCCGATTCAACGCACACCACTCCACGGAGCGACAAAAAAGACAGAACTCCAAATGCTTTATGTTTTGCTGCTTCGTATAAGATTACTCTGCAAAAAACGACGCATTTTTTAAAATAAACATTGTGGGAAAACGTCCCTAAACCCTAAAAGTATCAAATAATCCTGTGTTTTTAGATAGTAATGGAATTGACCAGATGTCTATAGTCTGGAGTGGACCGATAAAAATAAACCAATGGGATTCGTTCATTTCCAACGAACCAATGGGATGCGTTTACCCTTCACCCTCTTCCTGTTTCTCGAGAGTGATTTAAAACCTAAAATGGCTGAACAGAAAATGCCAGTTTCTCGTTTGCTCCACTCTCCCTGTTGTGACAAAGAAAAGAAAATGCTGGATGTTTGGTTTGGTGAAGAGGCGAGGGGAGGGGGGAGGGGTTTCCAGTTGGTGCTACGGCTAAGCTAACAACATCGCTAACTGCATCTTTAAAACTAGATTCTCCAATGGTACAAAACCATTTAGTCTCATTTCAGGAACAGTAACTTTAAATTTCTCATTCCAAAGGAGACATTTCTCCTATCTTTTTAAAACAAGATCATTTTGCTTTGTCGCATTGGGGAATCTGGTCAGAATGTGCTCAAACTGAGACATATTTTGTCAAATTTTAGGAATTTTTGAATAATCTTTTATCACTTTTTGCAGTGTTGCTGATCTCTCTGTCCGTACAACTTTTGCAAATCCATGTATTAGTCGACAACAAACTATATTTAAAAAAAGTGTAAACATCCGAGGCTGCAGGATCTACAGCCTCAGTCCTGGGTCTACAGCCTCAGTCCTGGATCTACAGCCTCAGTCCTGGATCTACAGCCTCAGTCCTGGGTCTACAGCCTCAGTCCTGGATCTACAGCCTCAGTCCTGGGTCTACAGCCTCAGTCCTGGATCTACAGCCTCAGTCCTGGATCTACAGCCTCAGTCCTGGGTCTACAGCCTCAGTCCTGGATCTACAGCCTCAGTCCTGGGTCTACAGCCTCAGTCCTGGATCTACAGCCTCAGTCCTGGATCTACAGCCTCAGTCCTGAATCTACAGCCTCAGTCCTGGATCTACAGCCTCAGTCCTGGATGTACAGCCTCAGTCCTGGATCTTGCCCACTGGGTTTTAGAGGTTTCTCTCACAGATGCAGGAGAGTCTAGCAATGATCCAGGACACTTAACACTCAACAACATTTATGGACATTGGTCTCTGCCTCTTATGGACCAATACCAATGTTTTTTCCATCATTGCATTTCTTGAGCTTGAACTGTTTGATTCTCTGATGATGAATTAAATGTGTGTTTGGTTTTGGGTTTTAAGATGCTGCAGAAGTTGCGGTAAGTCTTAAAAAGGCTAATTACAGAGTTGACAGAGACGGTGAATGTGAATGATAACCCAGGGCTAATCCTCTTCCATGGCGCTCTATGGTGTTTGCCGACTTAGGAGCGCCGCCAGCCGCCACCTGTCATATTCTCTTAGTGGGCTTTCTGAACGAGAGCCACAAAGTCAACAAATGAAAGAAAGTTACTGGAGGTTAAGAAACTTGTGTGGGCGCCAGTGTTTATCAGACTTATAATAACGCAAAACCCAGGACTGGATTGATTATCAAGCTAATATAAGTCTGGGAGCCTCTTTAGTCCTGCATCGCACAGCCTGAGTCCTGGGTCTAGAGCCTGAGTCCTGGGTCTACTCTACAGCCTGAGTCCTAGTTCTAGAGCCTGAGTCCTGGGTCTACAGCGTGGGTCTTGGGTCTACAGCCTGAGTCCTATCTACAGCCTCAGTCCTGGATCTACAGCCTCAGTCCTGGATCTACAGCCTCAGTCCTGGATCTACAGCCTCAGTCCTGGATCCTACAGCCTCAGTCCTGGATCTCCATCCTCAGTCCTGGATCTACAGCCTCAGTCCTGGATCTACAGCCTCAGTCCTGGATCTACAGCCTCAGTCCTGGGTCTACAGCCTCAGTCCTGGATCTACAGCCTCAGTCCTGGATCTACAGCCTCAGTCCTGGGTCTACAGCCTGAGTCCTATCTACAGCCTCAGTTCTGGATCTACAGCCTCAGTCCTGGGTCTACAGCCTCAGTCCTGGGTCTACAGCCTCAGTCCTGGATCTACAGCCTCAGTCCTGGATCTACAGCCTCAGTCCTGGATCTACAGCCTCAGTCCTGGGTCTACAGCCTCAGTCCTGGATCTACAGCCTCAGTCCTGGATCTACAGCCTCAGTCCTGGATCCCTCTCTCAATAAAGGCGAGGCTTCTCACATTTTTGTTTAGAAAAGTGTATAAAGTGTGTGTTGAGAAGCACTGGTTAAACCCATATTCACCCCTTCCGCTTCCTGATTGGTCAATATTAATTCAAATCCTTGAGGCCTCTTGTCATTGGTTAAACTATTCTCCTGCAGCCAATCTTACTGGTCGAAGTTATACCAAGATTATAAACATGTTATTGTTGATAAATACTAACTGAACATGCTAGCATCTGTCCCGTAGTCAGAAATACACATTATTAACACAAAATACAAGCTAAGTTTAAGTTTCCCCTTTAATTGATCCAAACTTCTACGGCATGATAAATTGCGTATTAATTCCAGAAAGCCTGACGTATCCATGGTAACGAGTGGCCAGAGTGATGTAGAATCCACTCAGTAGTTTTAAATTGCCGGCGCTCTGTCAGAGGTAAAGGTTTATGTGACACTGGGAGCGTGAAAAACAGCAGAGCACGGCCTTTATTGACAAACACGACGACACTGGATCTCAGGTCTGCGCTCGGCTGACCCCCGCAGGCCTCCGTACTTTCTGTTTATGCAGATGAGGCCCAGATGAATGAAGGAGGGTGAGGACTCAGCAGGAAACACACACGCACACAACCAGTACACACACACACACACACACACACACAAGCAGGTAACGCACGCACACACACAGACAGACACAAACAGTACACACTCACACACAGTACATGCACGCACGCACACACACGCACACAGTACACACAAGCAGGTAATAACACACACATACTACAGCAGCAAAAGTAAAGTCAAATAGATAAAAGAGAGAAAGAGAAAGAGTGGGAGAGAGGGAAAGAGAGAGAGAGACAGAAAGAGAGACTGGAAACAAATCCCACCAACTTGCTGTGTGGCCTCATAAAGATAAAGAGATCCTTTTCATGGGTGAAATTTCAGTGTTGCAGCGCACAGACAGGAGAGTAGAAAAATCACACAGGTCACACAGCTGCTATGTTTCTGAGCGAGCTGTAAATGTTTTAGATTCTCAATATTGAACGAATGCGCGTTTACCTACGTGTCAAACTTGGACTGAAAATGGCCGACCTCGACACAAACGACACAGACCCGTCCCTTTAAGAACATCTCCAACATACATCCCCTTTAAACGTTGTGTTGCTCAGTCTCTACAGTTCAGTCACTATTATCTCACACATACTGTACATCACACACACACACACACACACACACCCACACACACACACACACCACAAACATACATATTCTAACCCGATCCCGTGACTTTGGTGCGATCCCGGCTCCACACGTGACAATAGAGAAGTCAAACTCATTACTCAGTCTCCTCAATGGACCGAAAACCCATTTAGCACTTTTGGACGGATCATTTACGCGTCTATTCACCCACAATAATGTCACCGTGGGGACTGCTAGCTTTATTTTGCGCTGGTATCGTTGCTATTCTTGCCTGTTTCACTTTAGGCAGTGGCGGCGATGCTCAGGGGCCCCATCGCGGCCCCGTGGAGTCATTCGAGCCTCATAAAACTATCTGCTATTGTTGAGTTATGGCCCCCAGTGAGAGGAAGCCATATCCTTAATGCGAGACGGGAGGTGTAGCCAATCCCCGTGAGAGCCGCGGTGCTCGGGTTCCGGTTGTATTTATGGAATTTGGATAAAGGAAGAGCAGGGGAACGCGCCGTCTTTGGCAAATTATTTTTTCACGCTCGTTAAATTGAGGCGTGTGCTGAAGTTTTATTCATAGCGACAAGTGTTTTGGAGATTGGAAGGATGTGTGGAGAGAAACAGACTTTTCTCTTCCTCCACTGTCTGCTCTGGGAGTGACGGATTATTATTGAAATCGTTTTTAGACAAAAAAGTGGCCTTCACCATAATGTTGGAAGTTTACAGGAGGATTGTCTACTTCCGGGTGGATCATCAAGACTACTGGTCCTCCCACCTGTCAATCATTCTGGTGATACGTGCTCGTCCAATAAGACCTGAGAGTTTTGTTCAAAAAGTGGAGAATTTTTTTTGGGAAAATCTACCAGAAAAATGTGCTGAACCTTTACATTTCTACATCACATATATAAAACTAAATCTGTATTGTGTTTTATTATTTTAACAATGCATCAGTTTTTTACGGCTCTTTTCAGGACGCTGCACATGTCCTTATTCAATCACTCTAAACACAGTGGTGATAAACAACTACTGTAGCCACAGCTGCCCTGGGGCACACTGACAGAAGCGAGGCAACCAGTCTGTGCCATAGACTCCTCCCACCACCACCAACCACTCACACACACACCAGACTCATTCTAATGTGGGGGAAGTGTCTTGCTTAAGGACACAACCACAGTTTGGAACTTTACAGCCGCAGCCGCCCCACTTTTATGCCCTATGCAGCTCATATGAGTGTCCCCTGGTGGGATGAATCTGAATCTTGGAACGCTGTGATGTCACATGAACACAACAGAACATAGATGGACCATACATGGAGCAACACATCGGCCAAAGGGAAAAATACATAGTCTCTTTCTCTCAGAGTAGAGTAGAGTAGAGTAGAGTAGAGTACTGTAAGAGTAGAGTAGAGTAGAGTAGAGTAGAGTAGAGTAGAGTAGAGTAGAGCAGAGTAGAGTAGAGCAGAGTAGAGTACTGTAAGAGTAGAGTTGGTGGAGTTCGAACCTGTCTGTTGCGTTCGTCTGTGATCCGCTGAATCTGAATCTTTTTCCTCCCCATGGCGACGGTGTGTGGTGGGCGGGGCAGGGGGCGTGGTCAGCTCAGATCTCGGCGATGGCTTTGACGATGGTGTCGTGTGTTTCTTCCGTTCGTCGGGGCAAGAAGCGTCTCCAGCTGGAACTCTGAGAGCGAGCGACGCCAACGAGACTCAAAGAAAAAGAAAAGTAAAGAAAAAAGAGGGAGGAGGAGGAGAGGGCGTGAGGCGCTGGTCCTGGATCAGATCATGGTCGGGCTCCGGGACCGTCTGGACTGGGATCTGCCCTCTGCTCTGCACGGCTCTGGGCGGCTCCTGGAAACACAGCGGAGGAAATGTGGTTTGTCAAAGTGTGGTGGTGCTCACGATTCAGACTAATTTATTCATCCAACAGGGTTAATAAGTTTGAGCAGCAAAACAAAAGATTCGAAAAAATAAGGAAAAATAAATGAATATAATTAAAATACAGGAAGTGGAGTCCCATACAAACATATACAGTAAATATTAAACAACAATAAACAATAAAGAGACCAGAGAGAGAGACCAGAGAGAGACCAGAGAGAGACAAGAGAGAGAGACCAGAGAGAGACCAGAGAGAGAGACCAGAGAGAGACCAGAGAGAGACCAGAGAGAGACCAGAGAGAGAGACCAGAGAGAGAGACCAGAGAGAGAGACCAGAGAGAGAAAGAGACCAGAGAGAGACCAGAGAGAGACCAGAGAGAGACCAGAGAGAGAGAGAGACCAGAGAGAGACCAGAGAGAGAGACCAGAGAGAGAGACCAGAGAGAGAAAGAGACCAGAGAGAGACCAGAGAGAGAGACCAGAGAGAGACCAGAGACAAGAGAGAGAGACCAGAGAGAGACCAGAGAGAGAGACCAGAGAGAGGAGAGAGACCAGAGAGAGACCAGAGAGAGAGACCAGAGAGAGACCAGAGACAAGAGAGAGAGACCAGAGAGAGACCAGAGAGAGACCAGAGAAAGACCAGAGAAAGAGAGCAGAGAGAGACAAGAGAGAGCCTTAGGACGAGACTTAAAACACTCCACAGAAGGAGCAGTTTGAACATTTGAGTCCAAAAATGGTAAAAATTTGGCAAAAACATAACTTAGTTTAAAACAGGTGAAACACATGAGGGTGGAGCAGCCAAGAAACTGAACAGACCAAGCTTAGGAGAACCAATATCAAAATAAAACCAAGTAAAAGTCTTCACAAAGTCCACTCCATGACATGGACTGTGCTAAATAAAAAAACTTGCCGAGCCTATTGTTAATTATTTATTCTGTCTATATCATATAGAGTTAGTACGGGACAATTGCACTGCAAAAATGATGAAAAATGGCTCAAATTTGGCAAAATGCTAATTCAGACTGAGCCTTAAAACAAGATTTTCCAATGGGTCACAACTAAATTCTCTGGTTTTAAAAAGATACAAGAAAAATCTCTGTTGAAATGAGACTAAAGGTGTTTGTCCCGTTGGAGAATCTACTTTTAACACAGTCAGATTGTGTCGGATTGAGTTAAAAACCACTAATTTATAATCTAATCTAATAGTTTCATTATTTTTTTGCAGTGTAGACTTTAAAGTTGCTCTGCCTGTGTTTCAGGATCATCACCACCAAAAACAAACCCGTAAATCTAAACAGAACCTCCTGTGTATTTCAAGTATGTGTATTTTATTCTGTACCAAACACTGCAAGGTCAGTTTTCTTAAATCTTGTGATATCCAAGGCTCATAATGACCCCCTCCAGTGCTTAAAAAGAAGAAAAGTCTAAAATGCTCTAAATGTCCCAGGGCTGGTCAAGTTAGGAAAAAGCATCAAAATTCAACTTGAAAAACACATATTTAGGGTATTTTTAAAACAGTGTGAGAGTCAAGCGTTCTCCAGGAGTGCACAAGGGTTAATTACTAAAACATCAGTCACTTTTGGGTTGCCAGATCCTATAATGACTCCCAGTTCACTGCCAAACCCGTGACTGGGCTGGTTCCTGAGGTTGCACCGAGCGTCCCGTACGTGCAGGTGGCAGGTGCGGCGCCTCTTTACAAACTGTTCTTTGTGTCTCTGCATATTTCTACATTATCATTTATTTTAGCACAAAAAACCCGAGACTGGGAACATGAGCGATTCCCCAGAGTCAAAGAGAGTATCAAAGCTATTCCAGCGTACAAACACAATCAAACAACAAAAAAACCTCAAACTATCAAATGAAATCAGAGAAATGTGTGTGTTTATTCCCCGTGACCCACTTTCCGCTGCCTCCACATCTGAATAATAATCATAAACGTTGCGTGGTGCGTTGGAATTGCCGGTGAATGGGGCGCATGTCTGACAGGGCTGCGGCAGGCGGGGGGTGGGGCAGGAGAGAGACCCCCAGGGGACCGGGAGGCAGAGAGAGAGGCTGTGCTGTGTCAGCTTCATTAGAGGCATCACCGCCACATCACTGATCTGCAGGTCGCCCGCGGCAACCGGCTGCCCGCCTGACATGCCCAGCGTGACTCCCATACACCCCCTCCCCCCCCACTGAGGGAGAGAGGGAGATGCAGACTGAGGATGGCTCTATCATGCTCGTCAGCACAAGCACCTGCATGAGGGAGAGAGAGACCACACAAGCATCTGCATGAGGGAGAGAGAGAGACCACATGAGGGAGAGAGAGAGAGAGACCACACAATCATCTGCATGAGGGAGAGAGAGAGACCACACAAGCATCTGCATGAGGGAGAGAGAGAGACCACATGAGGGAGAGCGAGAGAGAGAGAGACCACACAAGCATCTGCGTGAGGAAGAGAGAGAGACCACATGAGGGAGAGCGAGAGAGAGAGAGACCACACCAGCATCTGCATGAGGGAGAGAGAGACCACACCAGCATCTGCATGAGGGAGAGAGACCACACCAGCATCTGCATGAGGGAGAGAGAGAGAAACCACACAAGCATCTGCATGAGGGAGAGAGAGAGAGACCACACAAGCATCTGCATGAGGGAGAGAGAGAGACCACATAAGAGAGAGCGAGAGAGAGACCACACAAGCATCTGCATGAGGGAGAGAGAGAGACCACATGAGGGAGAGCGAGAGAGAGAGAGACCACACAAGCATCTGCATGAGAGAGAGAGAGAGACCACATGAGGGAGAGCGAGAGAGAGAGAGACCACACAAGCATCTGCATGAGGGAGAGAGAGAGACCACCGCCATGAGGGAGAGAGACCATCACCACCATCATGAGGGAGACCACAAGAGAGAGACCATACAACCACAGTTATGAAGGGGAGAGAGAGAGACCACCACCATGAGGGAGATAGAGAGACCACATGAGAGAGAGTCCACACAACCATTGTCATGAGGGAGAGAGACCAGATGAGAGAGCGAGAGAGACCACACAACCACAGCCATGAGGGAGAGAGACCACATGAGAGAGAGAGAGAGAGAGACTATACAACCATAGCCATGAGGGAGAGAGACCACATGAGAGAGAGAGAGAGAGAGAGAGAGACTATACAACCATAGCCATGAGGGAGAGAGACCACATGACATGACGTTGAACATGAACGCTATCAGTACATTTCTCATCAATTAAATCTCAGTCGCTAAAACAGTTCTTTTTTTTTACTTCCTGCATACACACACTTGTACACACACTTGTTTACACATTTGTACACACACTTGTACACACACTTGTACACACACTTGTACACATCTCTCTGTATGTATTTCTCTGTGAGTAAATTGACAATTCCCCTTATCCCATATCATAACACAGTCATCCTACATTTCGCACAAACACAACTCTCTCCTCAAACGCACACACCACGCTGCAAACATGAAAACAAACAAGCCCGCTCTTATAAATAGCCCTTTCAGAGAGCAGCGGCGGCAACATTAGCAACCTAATGCTTCTGTAAATACACCCTGCTCTCATGAATGAACCAGAAGGCGGCAATCCAGGAATGGCAAGCGCCGTTTTAGGCCTGTTACCACTATTTATGGAGCCGTAAAAATAGCTCTCTCTCTCTCTCTCTCTATCTATATATATACATCCATCCAGCCGGCGAAACACAGCCAGGATAGCACGGATACATTTATAACTGGGATAGTCAGGCCTTCCAGAACCGCCGCCACCGGCTTCCCCGCATTCTCCACATTCTTTCTACCTGGGAGAGCTCGAGCGATGACGGAGGAACAGCCCATTTGCATGCATTCTCGGCGAACAAAGCTAGTCCGACGGTTTGTCTTGGGACTGACGTGCCTTTTGTTGCGTTCGTGAAATGGTCGGTCTATGAATTATGCGCTGACGGACGGACGCGGCGGTGATGTTGGCATGAAAGACGTTTTGAAGGCTCGCGCACAATGGCGGTACAATGGAGGCGATATTACGATCGGATAGCGGGGCGGAGTGCGTAGACAAAGGGTTTTGGTGTTTACTATGAGGGTTGGTTGGCATATTAGTCGCTTCACTTGTTTATGAGCAGAATTTCGGTTGGGTGGTTGGACTCGGCGTGTTTTGTTATGATTGGAACGAGGCGGTTTGAGCAGGTTTGAGGGATTTATAATGGAAACTGAAGGTGTTGCATGAGGTCAGCATTTGGAAAAACTAGGACTCAAGCAATGGCGACATCCAAGGCAGCACGTGGGTAGCACTCTCGCTGCTCAGCAAGAAGGTTCTGGGTTCGAATCACGGTCGGAATAGGGCCCATGGCTACAATCCGGAGAGATGTGTTCATTAACGTGTACTGTCCCAACCAAATCAACAATAAATCCCAGGCCAGCACATAGCACTTAGAATCAAAGAGTAGCAGTCGCTGGGGACACTTATGTGGGGTTTACCAGATATCTATTATAACTACTAAACATGTATTTGTTATTTTATTTTTTGTGTCATCAATCACAATCCTGACCAATATATCACACATTTACGTTTTCTAAAAAGCAGAATTTTGTTTAACCAAATTTTTATTCTGTGGTTTGTAGTGTATCTCCATGTTTACTGCGGCCAACAGTCTCCCCACGTCGTCACCTGAACATGTATCATTAGTGTCATCAGCAAAAGTAAACATTTAATTCGCTTTGACACGTCGATCTCATTATGTACATTATGAATAACGTGGGTCCCAGCATTGACCCTTGTGGTGCTCCACTGGTCGTGTCCATGCATCCAGACATGTGTCCATCAATCTGTTGTCTTTCATATAAATATCTCAATAACCATTAGGGTTTTGCTGGTCCCCTGCAGATTTTCAATGAGGTTATTACTATATGATGTCAATGGTAACAAAAGCTTTGAGGGAATCAATAAAAAATCCATCCATTTATTTAAAAAAAATCCGTTTCTGGGTCGAGGCAGTTTAAGCAAAGACGCCCAGACTTCCCTCTCCACACACACTTCCTCCAGCTCATCTGGGGGAATCCTGAGGCGCTCCAAGGCCAGCTGAGAGACAGTCTCTCCAACGTGTCCTGGGTCTACCCCTGGTCTCCTCTCGGCTGGACATGAAAATAACTAATACAAGCACATTATCCACACCATATATTGGTAAATCTCGCCCCTAAATCAACTAAACGTGGTCTGCGGAGACGGCTGGAACACTAGGGCCCATTTGCAGAGTGTAGATTTAAACTAATGAATGAGACATTAACATTAACGAGTGAGTCATGAACCTGGCTCAGTGATGTCTTTCTTCATTAGGGAAAGAAAACTGTGGGAAAGTTCACAGCACAAAGTTTACGATTGGAGTAACTAAGAAATACTCTCCACCCACTGTATTTCTGCAGCACTCTGATGCAAAACGGGAATCTATGAAGAACATGATGACAATTTAAATAAGGGCTCATTTATCGGCCACTATTTTTAAAACTACATATTTTTTACTCTAGGGTCTTGCAGGTACAGTATGACAAAAGGCCTTAATATTCAGCCTAGTAATCATTTCACTGGGTAACAAAAAAATATTTTTTGAAATAGTCCAGGGTTTTCAGCTGAATTAGACTAATTTTGATGCTCTGAGTCCGAAAATGACCTTGGTTTTGCTCAATCAGGTCAGGATTTTTTGCTACAGAAATATTTTTTTTAATCGATTTTGCGTAAAAAACAAATTTCTGCGGATCATCAGCTGAGAAACCCTTGACGTTTTTTCCGTTTTCCTCAAGAAATAAAAGTCAACGTATCCAAAGTCATTCAGTTTTTATTTACTCCATCAAATTTGATAAGCAGAATTCATAATAACGTAGACGTACATAATCTGTAACACTATGGCTGTATCTCAAAAAGTTGACCTGATAGAGCAAAATGCATGTGATATTCGGACTCAGAACACCAACATTAGTCTGAATCAGTTGAGAAACCCCCGAGCATTTTTTGGTTGTCAACTTGTGTTTTCAATTGAATTCAATGTATTTGTGTATCGCCCTAAATCACAACAGCAGTCGTCTTGAAGGACTTTGCGAAGTTGTCGATTCTTCAACAACAGATCGGAGAATCAAACAGTTCAAATAGAGGAAAGACAACGGTAAAAAACACATAGAAGCCATTGGTTCAAAGGAACATGTTAATATACAGAAAGTCCATAAATGACTCAAAACATCACTGTCCTCAGACCTTTCTGCATCGGCGAGGACAAAAAAAAAAACAAAAATAAAGGAATTATCACACGTTTTTGCATTGACCAAATCATTAGTTCAAACACTGATATTTTTCTAATATTAAATTTGCTCAGAATAATACACAAATTCAGCTCTAAGCACAAGACAAGACAGCGACTGCTTCTACGACCACTAGAGTCCTGCACCTACAGATTCTCTTAATGTGGGCCACCCTGAGCTTTCCTACTGTTTTTTCCCCAGATTTTTCCCCACTATTTTTGAGTAGCTCCTTTGCCGATGCAAGAGGGCCTAAAGACAGTTATGATTCGGGACATTTAAGGACGTTTAAGGACATTTATTAACATCTATAGACATCCCACTCCCTATGGACCAATGGCTTCTATGTCCTTCCTATCATTGCATTTCCTGAGTTCGAACCGTTTCATTCCTTGATAAATTGTTGATGAATGAACAACTTTGGGAAGTCCTCCACGACGACTGCTGCTGTGTTTTGAGGCTGGACACAAATAGACTGAGTTTAATTGAATTGAGAGTGTTTCATAATTCGCTACAGAAGCCGCATATACAGCAACTGGTTGACATGTCCCTGTAGGTGCATTGAGCTCCAGCAGCGCCGATCGCCTTCATTAGTCCGACAGGGCAGAGGACTAGCCGCGGCGATGGTGCTACGGTTCAAAGCCGGTCGCACTCAGGGACTTGTCTTTGGGCTCCGGGGCCGATCACACATGAAACGGCTGCTTTATCTGCCCAGGGTGGTCGGCACTCAACCTTTCAACCTTCACTCTCCCGCATCACTCGCTTCCCGTGTCTGATGTCGGCCAGAATCAGGGCTCTCACACGCAAAGGAGAGCAGAGGCCTGGAGAGAGCCTGTGTGAATACTGGCCCCTGCTGCTGCTGCTGCTGCTAACGCACTAGGCCCCCTGACAATGAGCAGATAAACGGTGATAATTAGGAATCTTCAGCGGAGCCAGAACAGATCCCTGGGGAGCTCCAACAAGACAGGAGAACGTCTCAATTCGTTTCACAAGTGTGCGAGAGTATTGGTTTGTAATTTATGTCGGGGAATGGTCTCGCGGTGTAATGTGAAGGGGCCGTGGGGGGTGGGGGTGGGGGGGTGTATAGCTGTACTCTGGGTCCTAAAGGAGTACAGCTATACATGAAAGGAGGAATAGCAGAGTGAAAATAAGAGAAATGTGTCAGCAGCTGAATCAGGCATATCTGAAGAGAAATTTTAGAGACAGAATGAAATGAATAAACACATACATTTGCAAAAGTAGTCACAATTTCATAATATTTTAGCGGTCATCAAGTGTCTGACCTGCTTTCTGAGGTCTGAGCCGCACAAAGACAGAACAGTGTAGAGGTTTGAAACCATATTATGTGATTACGGAACCAGCTTTGTAAATGTGTCCGTCCACATGAAGCTAAAACATAAATCCAATTCACCTGAGGGAACTGTAATGTGCGTGCTAGGCCTGATGGTGGCGCTATAAAGCTGCGATCGAAAATACAAAATCAGACGAAGAACCATTGGGACACCTCTGTACCCTACTAATGAAAAACAACAACGACAGAGCTAACTCTGCGCTAAAAGCTAAACGAGCTTAACAGAAGAGAGACCAGAGAGAGACCAGAGAGAGAGAAACCAGAGAGAGAGAGACCAGAGAGAGATCAGAGAGAGACCAGAGAGGGACCAGAGAGAGAGACCAGAGAGAGCGACCAGAGAGAGCGACCAGAGACAGACCAGAGAGAAAGAGAGAGACCAGAGCGAGACCAAAAAGAGAGACCAAAGATAGAGACCAGAGAGAAAGAGACCACAAACAGACAGAGAAAGAGAGAGACCAGAGAGAGACCAAAGAGAGAGACCAAAGATAGAGACCAGAGAGAGAGAGACCACAAACAGACCGCAGCGAGAGAGAGAGACCGCAGAGAGACCAGAAATAGACCAGAGAGAGACCAAAGAGAGACTAAAGACAGACCAGAGAGAGAGAGACTAGAAATAGACCGGAAAGGGTCCAGAGAGAGAGACCAGAGAGAGACTAAAGAGAGACCAGAGAGTGACCAGAGAGAGACCAGAGCGTGTCACTTCCTCTAATATTTTCCAGTAGAACCAATGAGCACTGATTGACATCTTGAAAACCCGGCAACAGAACAAAGCAGAGCCAAAAAGTGAACCCTGAGGAACACCAGCAGCACAAAAACACAATCAAAACCTAACCCTTGATAAGACTAAACATTACAGCCAAAATCTTCCTCGTCCGTTCCTCATCTGTAAACACATTAGCCGCACAGACTGTGGAATAATACAGCCGTCAAACATGGCACGCAAACGCACTGATCCCAGAGGAGAGACGCTGATGGCGAGAGAGCCGAGAGCGGATTCCCCGAGAATGACACGTTTTCATCAGCATTCAGCGGGAAAGCCATTTGGAATCTTTGCTTCTCGGCCTTTTTGCGGTCGTATAATTGACGAGCCGAACACGGGATTACACAAACTGCCAAAATTTTATTAACTACAGCGAGCCATAAGCTTAAAACGATAATACGGTAAAATGCAGTATTTGTGGGTACGATTACAGCACTGGGGAGAGGGCAAGAGGAGATAACATATGTGTCAAAAATTTAAAGTCTGGGCTGGAGAATTGGGCAATAAGAGAAAGCTAATGCTATGTTGAAGCTATTACTACTATAATAATACTGTAATATTTGTTTTTTTCATGTATTTCTCGGGCAAAACAAAACCAAAATAGAGTCAGGGAGAAGTTAGTATCATTCATTCATTTTCAACCCCTTTATTAGTCCATGTCTGGGTCGCAATGAGAGCTGCCACCCAATGCTTGTAGCACCAGTCCCTCTGATCCTTTGCAGGGGGTGGGTCCACAGGAAGACGGCTTGACGCAGCCTTGTTCTTTCAGCGGGGGCTTCAGGCAACGTGGGGTTAAGTGTCTTGCCCAAGGACACAACGACATCAGACATCAGTGGGAGCAGTTGGAGCAGGTCCCATGGTGGGCTCGAACCCTTTCAGGCTCAAAGGCCAACGCTCGACCAACTGAGCCACTTTACGAACCCTGATGGTGGATTTGGTGAAGGCAAACCACCCACACTGCAAAAGGATACGGGTAGAAAGTGTACAATTTATGATTATGGGATTTAGGGTCAAAGTAAAGCAGCAAAAATCAAATCAAATGTTTTTATAAAGAACCATTCATCCAGCGCTTCACAAGATATTCAAAAAGCACATGATAAAACATGAAAACAGCAAATACGCATGACAATATTGTGTGAAAAATTCAATATGGAAAATTAAAACACTAATTAAAACAAACACAGCAAAAATGTGATTAAAATGAGTCAAAAATTGCTGAAATTTGGCCAAATGTATCTCAATTTTAGCTAATTCTGACTGATTTTGCCAATGGGACAAAGCAAACTGATTTTGTTTTGACAAGATACAAGAAATGTCTCTCTTGGAACCAGAAAATAAAGCAGCAGTTCTTGAAATAAGTTTTTATCCCATTGGAGAAGCCTACCTCATATTTTATCATTTTTTGCAGTGTAGCAGTTCAGATCTCAGGCCTAGTTTTGCAGTGATATATAAACAAGCTGGTTTATTGCTAATCCTAATGATCGAACGTGAGGATTTGGTGAAGGCATAAACCACCCTGCACACGCCAAGTATCAGAGAGAACATGTATAAACGATATAACGTGACCTCTCGTCTCCGCGCCACAGACAGGCCACAGACACGCCGCAGACACGCCACAGACACGCCGCAGACACGCCGCAGACACGCCACAGACACGCCGCAGACACGCCACAGACACGCCACAGACACGCCGCAGACACGCCGCAGACACGCCACAGACACGGCGCAGACACGCCGCAGACACGCCGCAGACACGCCACAGACACGGCGCAGACACGCCACAGACAGGCCACAGACACGCCGCAGACACGCCACAGACACAGCGCAGACACGCCGCAGACACGCCGCAGACACGCCACAGACACGCCACAGACACGCCGCAGACACGCCACAGACACGCCACAGACACGCCACAGACACGCCGCAGACACGCCACAGACACGCCACAGCGAGGCCTTTCCGGGTCACAGCCTCAGCTCGGACCACAACAAAGATTAGTCCAGAGAAAAGCACAGTTTGCATCATTATCCCTCACATCTGCTGCCTCCCTCTCTCTCTCTCTCCATCTCTCTCCATCTCCCTCTCTCTCTCTCTCCCTCTCTCTCCCTCTCTCTTCCTCTCTCTCCATCTCTCTCTCCATCGCTCTCTCCATCTCTCTCTCTGCTCTGCTCGTGTGGGAGGAGGGACTGCAGGAAAGGCCAATATTCTGACTCCTACAGAAGGAGATGGAGGAGGGGGAGGAGAAGGAGGGAGACATGGAGATGGAGGAGGAGACGGAGAAGGAGAAGGAGGGAGAGATGGAGGAGGAGAAGGAGAAAGACATGGAGATGGAGGAGGAGAGGAGGAAGGAGAAGGAGGGAGAGAGGGAGATGGAGATGGAGAGGGAGAAGGAGAAGGCGAGGGAGATGGAGATGGAGAAGGAGGAGAAGGAGGTGGAGAAGGAGATGGAGGAGAAGGAGAAGGCGAGGGAGATGGAGAAGGAGGAGAAGGAGAGGGAGGTGGAGAAGGAGATGGAGAAGGAGAAGGAGAAGGCGAGGGAGATGGAGATGGAGAAGGAGGAGAAGGAGAGGGAGGTGGAGAAGGAGATGGAGTTGGAGGAGATGGAGAGGGAGAAGGAGAAGGCGAGGGAGATGGAGATGGAGGAGAAGGAGAGGGAGGTGGAAAAGGAGATGGAGTTGGAGGAGATGGAGAGGGAGGAGGAGGAGAGGGAGAAGAAGAAAGAGATGGAGAAGGAGAAGAAGGGGAGGGAGGTGGAGAAGGAGATGGAGTTGGAGGAGATGGAGAGGGAGAAGGAGGAGAGGGAGAAGAAGAAAGAGATGGAGAAGGAGATGGAGTTGGAGGAGATGGAGAAGGAGAAGGCGAGGGAGATGGAGATGGAGGAGAAGGAGAGGGAGGTGGAGAAGGAGATGGAGTTGGAGGAGATGGAGAGGGAGAAGGAGGAGAGGGAGAAGAAGAAAGAGATGGAGTTGGAGAAGAAGGAGATAGAGAATGAGAAGGAGGATAGGGAGAAGGAGAGGGAGAAGGAGGATATACAAGTAGCTGCTATGTTTCTTAGCTAGCTTCAGTATCAATATATCAACACATCTCTATCATCTGTATATACGTATAAGTGCAAAGTTAAACACAAATCGGGTAATAATAAGTAGGTAAAGTGACATTCAGGGACATTCTGAAGTTGCAGAATTTACCCACCTCTAACCATTCACACACACTCACACACACCAGGCTCATTCTGATGTGGGGGAAGTGTCTTGCCGAACGACACAAGAACAGTTTGTCACTTTACAGCCACAGCCGCCCCACGCAGGAAATGAAATGATATCAGAAACATAAGAGCCAATGGTTTATAGAGAGAGAGACAGAGACTGAGAGAGAGACAGAGAGATAGAGAGAGAGAGAGAGACAGAGAGAGAGACAGATACTGAGAGAGAGACAGATAGAGACAGAGAGAGAGACAGACTGAGAGAGAGACAGATATAGAGAGACAGAGAGAGAGAGAGAGACAGATAGAGAGAGACAGAGACTGAGAGAGAGACAGAGAGACAGACAGAGAGAGAGAGATAGAGAGACAGATAAATGACATGTACAGACTCAGCAGTTCTCATTGTACAGTCTGACAGCAGCAAGAAGGAAAGACCTACGGAACCACATGATGCTAAAGTTAGACATTTTGTACTTGCTTCTTTACCATGCTAAAGTGAGAGGTTTGAGTTGCCTTGTGTATGAACTGTGCCACACAAATAAATAAACTTGCCTGGCCTTGGTTATTAGCATCAACCAAAGAATCATCCATCAACGTGAGCTATCGTGACAGGTCTATTAGCTAAACCGGCGGTTAGCACGCGCTTCTAAAAAGGTAGCTCATTCATACTGCTCCACCACGCTCCAGTCCAGCGGCGGAGTCCGAGACGAGAGACAGAGTCGGCGTCAGAGGTTAAGTGTTTGCTCAGGGGCACGTCGGACACATTCTCTCTGCTCCGACCACGGCGTTGAACCCGTGACCTGCTTTTGACAACCTGCTCCTCTCTCCTGAGGCGCAACAATGGCCAGAGCATCAGCGGTTCTCGACTCAAGAGTCCGCTGCAGGGAGAGGAGCTCTGTGAGGTCTGCACTGCAAAAAATGATCAAATGTGAGGTAATAATGGCTTGAATTGAGTGGTTTTTGAGTAGACTCTGACCGTCTAAGCTCTTTAATGTCCACTCCTTGAAGAAAGAAATGTGAAAATGTTATTGATGTAGAAGCACTGATAAAAACTAATAATGGTTTTTGTTTTTTTTCTAACCCCCAGTTTTTTATTTTAGGCCCCTAACAAATGGTTGAGAAGCAGCTTGATTATAAAAAAAAAAAAAAAAAAATAAAACCACGTGATAGAGATGCCCCAATGAGGTAGATTTAAAGGTATGTATTAAGTAAGTAAGTAATCCATTCTTCTTGTGCACACTGGGGACTTTTGCTAATGTATTCCAAAGTGGTTTTACTGCAAATGGCAAATAAAATGAATCTGAATCTAAATCTGTAATCTTTATATATAGCGCCTTTCACAGACCAGAGTCACAAAGCGGTTTACAATTGTGGGCATTAGTCTCTCACTCCTCACAGAGATGGGAGCGGGGTCAGTACAGGAGGCACATGTCAGACCTGTACATGGTTTTTTGTGGTAGGGGAAACTGGTGCACCTGGAGGAAACCGTACGCAGACACGGGGAGAACATGCAAACTCCACTCAGAAAGGAAAATGTCTTCAAATTTGAGGAAAAAAAACACCCTCTCTACATTTTGAACAAAACTCTCTGGTCTTATTTGTCAAGCACATATCACCAGAATGATTGACAGTTGGGAGAACCAATAGTCTTGAGGATGCACCCGGAAGTAGAAAATCCTCTTATATACTTTTAAATTCCACAAATGTTCAAGAAAGTGACAAAAAAAAGGATCCACCAATGGTCGAGGAAACAATCAAAGGGTTAAAACAAGATTCTCCAATGCGACAAGGCCAATTAGTGTCATGTGGTGATGAAGGCAAGGACCCAAAATGCAAGAATGCCAAAAAAGACAATTAAAGATAAATAAACAGGGAAAAAAAAAATCACAAAAAGGAACCAAACAGGGGTCAAGAACAAAAGCAGACGTAGAATGACAATGACGGAACAGGGAGTGAAGGAACACATGGGGCTAAATACAAAAAGACACAGGTGAGACACATGAGGGCGGGGCATCAAACAGGAAGTACAACCAAAGACGACACGGGTAAATTAACAAAATAAAACAGGAAATAAATCTAAACCATGACACTTAGTCTCATTTCAAGAACTATTGCTTTATTTTCTCAATCCAAGGACGACATTTCTTGTATCTTTTAAAAACAGATAATTTTGCTTGATATAAGGAAGTCAAAAATGGGCTCAAAAAGAAAAACATTTAGCTACATTTATTTTCCCTCATTTTTTGCATCCCTTGCGTCTCCTAAGTGTTTGTGTAATTATTGCATTTCCAGCTGTTTAATGATTTAAAGCAACCGCAGAGACCACGGACACACTTTTTTTGGCAGCTCAAAACGCAAACATAACCCATCTTAATGTATTGAAAATGTGATTCCTGGGCTGAGCCGTGGAGCTGTGGAGCCGTGGAGCCGTGGAGCCATGGAGCCGCAGTGGGCCTGGACCGTCCTGCAGCAGCGGCTCTGATCCACTCCTCATAGCCCTGGCGTGTTAAGTGCTACCGCTGCAGCCTGGAGCAAACAGATAACAGGCTACAGCGGGGGCTAAAGAGGCTGGAGGAGGCGGGTGGTGGTGGTGGGTGGGTGGGGGGTGTCTGTGCGATAGAGGCGATGGGTACTGGAGCTTTGCCAAAGGACCGTTGAGAAATCCATCACCTCTCCCACTCACCGCCAGCATCTGCTCAGCCAACACCGCGGCGCACAAGGGTCGCGGAGCTTACACACTCACCGACGTCGAGGAGCCGCGTTTGAAGCCGTGGTGTAAAACATTCCGACCTCACGTTAAAGACATACTGTGTTTAACTGCGTCTGAACACACTGAGACGTGGCATTAGCTGTGCCAGTCTGTAGCAGCCAATACCTTTGAAGGCTTTGACCCGTTACTCAATCAAAGAGAAGTTAAAGGAGATGTATGTAAACATCCGGCCAAAAGTGGTACTGCGACCTCTCCCACTCTCCCTGACTCAGGTTGCCAGATATGCAGACAAATCCAGCTGGGACTATAATATCTGATTTCCTAGATTTGAGAATCATAACGAGGCCTTTTTTAGTTCTGTGGCCACGTGGTACTTTACCAGTGAGATTAGCTTGACGCGCTGAGTTCTGGCGCCCAGATCACGGAATTTCTGATTGGTAAAACAATGGAGGGCGGGACATCAAAATGAAAACAATAACAAGATTGACCCCTATTTTCTACCCCTTAATCCATTTCTGGGTCGCGGGGTGGCAGTCAGAGATGCCACCCAGGCCACAGAGCACCACAGGAGGATGGCTGCTCTGTCAGTGACAACACAGCCTTGATCTTTCAGTTGGGGGTTCAGGCAAAGTGGGGTTAAGTGTCTTGCCCAAGGACACAACGACAGCAGACATCAGTGGGAGTCGGTGGAGAAGGTGTCATGGTGGGCTCAGTAATTTTAAATATCTCTGAACTGCTGTGATCAGTTGAAGAAGCATTGGAATAGGTTTTATTACTGCCTTTTGACAGATTAGGGCCCTTTAATGATAACTTGACATAAAAATCTTGCTACTTAAGAAACTGACAGATTGTGCACTCACTCTTTGAAGAAAACAATGTCATTTTTTTCTTTTATGGATTTTGTTGTTTTTAGGTTTTCTTTTTTGTTTTGTTTTATGAACCCATATTTTTTTTTGTAATTATAGTCCTAGTTAACTCCATGGTTGAGATGCAGTTTCATGGTTTAAGTGCCTAAAACCAAGTGACATGCCCCAAAGAGTCCCAAACTTCAAGTAGATATGGGCTCAAAACGTGATCTACCAAATGCTTGAGGAAAACACTCAGAATTAACTCAAATTACCACTTAATTCAAGCATTTATCACCTCATATTTTAACATTTTTCCCCACATATTGGATACAATGTGAACTTCAATGTCCCCTATTCTCCTCTATCTATCTGACCATCTGTCTATTTCCTTGTGTATGAACTCTCCCTCCCACACACACACCTGAGTAAAGTGAAAGTCTCTCCGTCTCTCTGCTCTTGTGCACTGTTGATAACGCCACACTCCCGAAGCACACAACAGCGAGTCGTCGGAGGTTTACGGAGTCAGCACAACGGCGGCGCCTTCAGGTAGCTTATAAATCACTGCCCATTGTTTGCAAATGTCGCGGTGGCAGGAGACAGTTCTGGAGCGTGTTGTTCTCTCCACTTAAGGGCTTCACTATTTCATCACATTTGATAAACTTTGCATCAGTCGCGGCCAGGAAAAGTTCTCCTTAAAAGAGTGCTGAACGCGACATAATGCCTCATGGACTGGATCACACAGAGTAGACCAACGGAAGTTTAAATCTGGTTTTTACAGTTGGTTTTTGGGCTTAATTCTTGCTTCTTCATTATAAAGGTAAAGGTGCTCTTCATTTATAATGAGGAGTGAGGGCAATTCATCCTCTGCATTTGACCCATCCTGATGCCACTAAGGCGCAATCAGGAGCAGTGGTCGCCGTAGTAACAGTACCCGGGAACCCATCTCCAGAGGTTGATGCTCGGCTTGGTCAGGTCCAGAGCTGGAGGATTTTACCTAGTGTGCATGTTTTTAGCGTATAGGGGAAACCAGAGTACCCACGGGGAGAACATGCAAACTCCACTCAGAAAGGCCCTGTTATGACCGGTTATTGTTATTGCCCCCTGATGGGAGCAACACTGTGCATTTTGAATTACTATGATCAGTGATTGTGTGTGTCTTTGAAAAGGTAAACCTCATTCTACCCATGTAATACTTGACTCAGTCTGTAGGGGGCGCTATTGTTGCAATTTCGTCTTTTACAATTTCAGTTTACCCAAACCCAAGAGTTGAACAATCATTTCAAATTTTGTGAGAATCGGACTTCCATCCATCCATCCATTTTCTACCCTTTAATCCATTTCTGGGTCAGGGGGGTGGCAGTCAGAGATGCCACCCAAGTCTCATAGCACCAGCCCCTCACTGACCCTCTGCAGGTGGTGAGTCCACAGGAGGACGGCTGCTCTCTGACTGTGAGCATAGCCTTGATCTTTCAGTGGGGGCTTTTGGGCAAAGTGGGGTTAAGTGTCTTGCCCAAGGACACAACGACAGCAGTCATCAGTGGGAGTCGATGGAGGTGCAGAGGTGCAGAGGTGGGAATTGAACCCACGACCTTCTGGCCTTAAGGCCAATGCTCTACCAACTGAGCTACTGTCGCCCCCGAGAATCGGACTTTGTATGTGCAAATGGTGGCATTTAATGTTGTACAACAGCGCCCCCTACAATTAAATTTTTTTTAGTGTTATACCAAAGAACACCAAACTAATACACTTTATGCCTGAAAAAAGCTTGTGGCAAAGTTTGGTGAGTTTTTGTGTTTGTTATGTGGGTCAAATATGAGATCAAACAACATAAAACCTAAATACCTGTATCCCCATGTAAACCTTTACTCAGCCTCTAGGGGGCGCTAATGGGCCAATGTCATTGTTCACACTGTCATGTGACCTAGGCCCAGGAGTTGAACAACAGAGTCAAGTTTAGTGCAAATCAGAGTTTGTAAATGTGCTCCTGTTTGCACATACAATCTGTGAGTGTGTCCATCAGTCTCCATTGGATAACATGGGAACTTCACACCTCTCTATGAAAATGACCACACTTTGGGAGTCTGTCATGCGCAGACCTTTTGACTAATTCAAACTCTATATGCAACTATTGATGGTCCATGTGTTGAGACGATGTGGAATGATTTTCAGACAAATTAGTGAAACGGCCGCGGCTGGTTTGATGTTTGAGTGAGGTGTACTTTTAAGAGATTTAACGATTTTCTCATAGACACAGACAGGGGAGTGTTGGTCGTCGCCACGGCAACAGGGTAAAAAATAATCATATGTTGTCATTGACTTTTTGAATCCAGATGACAAAACAGAATTATGTGCAAAATTTCAAACATTTTGACAAAACTAAATTTTAAAAAGCCCATGTAAAACTTTAACATAGTCTGTAGGGGGCGCTAATGAGCCAATTTCAATATTTCCACTTTCAGATGACCTAGACCCTGGAGCAGAACAATGGATTAAAATTTGGTGCAAATCCGACTTTGTTTGTGCAAACGGGAGCAAATTTACTTTTGTCAAAAATTGGGAAAAAAATGTCACATTTTGCCGCTCCGCTGCTCGGACAACGTTTAATTGATCCAAATTCTATATTCAATAATAGATGAGACATGGGTTTAGACCATGTGGAGCGATTTTGAGACAAATCGGTGAAGCGGCCGAGGAGGAGATAATTTCCAGCCGACATGTGTGAAAAAGATCAATTTTCATTTTTCCATTTTCCAATTAAATTAATGAGCTTCCTCTTTGTCAGGGGGCGGACCCATAATAACTTTTTTTTCATGTCTTGGCCTGAGGAACATGTGTACCGAATTTCGTGGCTCTACGACAAACTTGACTTTCGACCCCCTCCCATAGGCGCAATGTAAACTGACTTTTGTAGGGGGCGCTATTCTGACATTTTTTTAGTCCCATAAAAATAAACACCAAAAAAATTAATTTTTCACCGGTTCTGAATTTTGGGCAAAATTTCACAACTTTTCATCAATGTTCAGGGGGTCAAATTAAGGTTCAAAGTGCAGAAGAAAAAAGAAACCAAACCAAACCAAGGATTTTTTTTTTTTAAATCTTCGAGCAAAAACAATATAGGTTTCCATAGTAACCTATAATACAAATGATACGTCGTTTTAAAGCGAACGACGAGGCGAACGCAACTATTGGGTTGTCGCCATCATGAGGTCACCCACCCCCCCCATAGGACCCCATTGATTACAGTGTGTACTACAGCAGGAGCAAAGCCATTCAGTGCCTCCGGCACTGTTTTGTCAGTGTCTGGGCACGCGCCGTCGGGCTTGGGGGACGAATGTCCGGGCTTCGCCCGGACATTCGTCCGTAAAACAGTTGAAGGAACCCCCCTTTAATAGGACTTCAATCATTTCACTGTGTACTACAGCAGGAACAAAGCCGGCTGTAGTTCCTGCTACAAGCTGCGCCCGGAGATTGTGACTTATGACAGTAAGGAAAAGCAATAGGCCCTTACCCCGGTTGGGGCTCGGGCCTAATAATAATAATGCATCCCCAAGGTTCAGTGTTTAGTCCTGAGGGTAATGAGGAGGTTGGAGTCTGTGGATCTGAGGCGGCCGGAGGGACAGTGATGATGGAGGAGGTCAGTGAGGTAAGAGGGGGCCAGGTTATGGAGGGACTTGTAGGTGAGGAGGAGGACCTTGTATTGGATGCGGTATGGGACAGGGAGCCAGTGGAGTTTTTTGAGGACAGGGGTGATGTGATCTCTGGAGCGGGTGTGGGTGAGAAGGCGGGCGGCGGAGTTCTGAATGTATTGTAGTTTTTGAAGATGAGTGGAAGGGAGACCGAAGAGGAGGCTATTGCAGTAGTCAAGTCTAGAGGAATGGTTTTTAATGCTAAAGCTAGAGATTTCTAACAAGGGGTGGGACTATTTATTTGACTTCTGACTTTTTTACTGAGCCCAGAGTTCTATCTGTGCTGAAAAGTAGATCAGAGGAATGAATAATGGGTCTAATCACCGCACAACACACACAAAGAAATAGTCACGACACCGTATGGTCTCTATACCATATGGTCTCTATACCATATGGTCTCTATACCATATGGTCTCTATTCCATACATACAAGGGCTCACAGGTCAGACACAGAGAGCACAAAATCAACGCAATAATAAAACTTAGTAAAAAGCTCGTTCACCCAAAAGACATTATTCAACCGGAGAAAAAGTGCAATGTCATCTACGAAATACCATGTAGAACCTGTAATAAAACATACACAACGGCGGAACAGGAAGAACTTTCAGCACCAGAGAGAAACGGCAAACAAGAAACGGCAGCGCGACTAACGAGATCAACCAAGGAAAAAGCAATACACAAATACTTCAAATCAGCGATATCAGACCACTGCAAAAGAGACAATCACACAATGGACTGGGACGATACAAAAATAGTAGGAACAGAAGAAAATATATACAAAAGATGGATACGAGAAGCTATGGAAACCAGGAAATGGGCGCACGGACCATCAACAGAGACGAGGGGGCCTACACCTTGGCTCACACTTGGGAGTCACTTCTGCAGAGACCACAACACGGCGAGGAACGCGACCGGCAACAACAGCCGATCAGAGAGACGTCACATGTCTCTGATGAAGGACCGAAACATTGATTGATTGATTGGATTTATTTCAAGCTTATAAACAGGATTCAATAACAGAATTTACAGCCGTTATAAATTATACATGATAGAAACGTACACACTTTACACATACATACAATGAAGGGTTTTTCTTTTTGATCCACTCAAATCCACTGTTAAAACTCAAAAAGGAGAGAAGTCAAGCTGAGTCGAACTTTTGGGAATTAAGCAGAACTAGCTTCTTTAAATTTTTTGTAAATAACTTTCTAAGCCAGGTCCAATCATGTGAACCTTCGCAATCCCTGATCCCTATGATCCAAACAAACCCATAAACAAATACACTCTTGGGTTAAGCAAAGAATTTTCATCATCAGAAAGATTAAGAGATTCTGTATTTGTCCCACAGCGAGGACATTTCAGTGTTGCATCCCAAGGTATAGAACAGTAGGAATGAGGATAAGTGAGATATAATAATTCAAACAAAACAAAATCTCTAACTCCAGCATCAACTCTACAAATGTTTACCTACAGCAGATGCAGTACATTATGGATCATAGTGTAATCCATCTCTGTGTACGCTGCACGAACCAGAGAGCTACTGTACGTAAAGCGCTTGCGAAGCACTTGGATTACGTTTCCAAATATTCTTCGATCGGTGCCAAACCCACGACGGCCGCTGCTCAGATGACTCTCCGTGAAGCGCCATCAAAATGACGGATTCGCTTCAGAGTTTGAAGTCGGTGGCTATCGATATTTCTCCAATATCCATCCGTCTTTTCGGCGCTCAATGGGAGCTGTCCGAGGCGGCGCACAAAACTGGAGATGACAAACGATGCCTTTAAGACGCTTTCAAAGAGAACTGCGTCAAACTGAAATCAGTGAGAGAGACCCCCCCTCCCCCCGATGAGTGGCAACAAGTGGAGCCTGTTGAGACAATTCACACACACCAGACTCATTCTGATGGGGGTGAAGTGTCTTGCCCAAGGACACAGAGGCCGTTTGGCACTTTACAGCCGCAGCCGCCCCACTGTGGCACCTGCTGTTCCCAGAGGTTAAGTGTCTTGCCCAAGGACAACTTTATTTTTTATATTTGTTAAGAACGGATTCGGACACAGTTATGTGAACAGCAGAGAGAGAGAGAGAGAGAGAGAGACAGAGAGAGAGACAGAGAGAGAGAGACAGAGAGAGAAAGAGACAGATACAGAGCCAGAGTCAGAGATACAAAAAGAGACATAGAGAGAGACTGAGACAGAGCGAGCGAGAGAGACTGAGAGAGAGAGAGAAACTGAGACAGAGAGAGAGAGAGACATAGAGAGAGAGAAACTGAGACAGGGAGAGAGAGAGAGAGACAGAGAGAGGCATATACAGAGCCAGAGACAGTTGAAGAGAGAGAGACAAAGAGAGAGAGAGGGGGAGAGACTGACAGAGAGAGAGAAACTGAGACAGAGAGAGAGAGAGAGACAGAAAGACAGAGAGAGACACAGAGAAAGAGAGACTGAGACAGAGCAAGACAGAGACAGAGACAGTCGAAGAGAGAGAGAGAGAGAGAGATAGAGAGAGACTGACAGAGAGACACAGAGAGAGAGACAGAGGGAGGCAGATACAGAGAGACAGAGAGAGAGAGAGAGAGAGAGACTGACACAGAGAGACAGAGAGATTGAGAGAGACAGACTGAGACAGAGAGAGAGACTTAGACAGAGAAAGAGAGACAGTGCAGGGAAATACACACCACTTGTTTATATGATTAGGCAAAATAGTCAGACAAAAAAGTTTAATGTTTTGAACCGGGACACACGTTTTTTCATCAAATTTGTCTGTATTGGCCAGTGGCATCTCGAGCCGTTACCCTCCGACTAAGAAGTAAATATAAACCATGTAAGACGAGATAATACATAACAGAGAAGAAGAAGTACTCCCACTGCTTGAAGAGAAAGGCTCATGGCCGATGGTGAAGAGGCCAAGCGAGTAGGAGTAAGACGCTTTGGTCCGTACATTTAAAACACCTAGAGCTGAGATGTTGGGGCCTTCCCGCAGCCATGGCAACAGGCCGTTATTATTTTAGCAAATGTTCAAATAGCAATATTTCTGACTAATAATACAATGCGATTTTTGATATTTAAAGGCTTAAAAAGGCTAAATTCGGTCTGTTTTGTCTCTGTCTCTCTTGCCTCGAACTCTATGGTCGCTTTGGTCTCTCTCTTTGGTCTCTCTCTTTGGTATCTCTCTCTGGTTTCTCACTCGTTGGTCTCGCCCTCTCTGGTCTCTCATCTCTGGTCTCTCCCTTGTTGGTCTCTCACTCTGGTCCGTGGTCTATCTCTCTGGGTCTCTCTCTCTGGTCTCTCTCTCTGGTCTCTCTCTGGTCTCTCTCTCTGATCCCTCTCTCTGGTCTCTCTCTGGTCTCTCTCTCTGATCCCTCTCTCTGATCTCTCTCTGGTCTCTCTCTCTGATCCCTCTCTCTGGTCTCTCTCTCTGATCCCTCTCTCTGATCTCTCTCTGGTCTCTCTCTCTGATCCCTCTCTCTGGTCTCTCTCTCTGATCCCTCTCTCTGGTCTCTCTCTGATCTCTCTCTGGTCTCTCTCTCTGATCTCTCTCTGGTCTCACTCAGTCAGGCAACACTTGTGGTCTGTCCTATGTAACTTGTGTCCATTTAAAAAAAATATATATATATATATAAAACATGTGAAAATATATTTTGAATGTGCTTAACCCCTCCATGGCAGCCACTCCCCCCCCGCCTCACGGCTCTGTTCGCGGCCCAACCTTGAGGATGTTCTGCCAGGACCAGCTGTGGGGTATTTACAGCCTGTTGTCTCATGTTCCCCGGCAACCATTGGACACGGCTCTCACCACGCGCTGCCATTGGCCAACGTCCATCTTAATATCAGGAATAAAGAGGTCTCTCTCTGGTCACTCTTTCTCTGGTCTCTCTCTCTCTGGTCTCTCTCTCTCTGGTCTCTCTCTCTCTGGTCTCTCTCTCTCTGGTCTCTCTCTCTCTGGTCCCAACTCACTGGTTTCTCTCTGGTCTCTCCCTCTTTAGTCTCACTCTCGGGTCTCTATCTGGTCACTCTCTCATCTCTCTCTCTCATCTTTCTCTCGTCTCTCTCACTGCAGTTACAGCCAGAGGAGTTAAAGCCACTTATGCTAACATGCTACTGTGTTTAGCAGCGCTGTAGAGGCTAGAGGACGCAGCCTCGTTCTGTGATTGGAGGAGAGCGGCGTCACTGTTTCTTTAAATGCCACTTTTTTATTGTACATAATATATCCTGAAAAGACACAGGTACATTTGTCCTGTGTGAGATCAATAAAGTCTTATCTTATCATAACTTATTTTACAGCCTTAAAACAAACAGCTGCTAATTTGAGGATTTGGATTATTGCAGGTTATTTTTAGAACACATCACCCCTGCCTTAACCGCTGAACATTGTATGAAAATAAGGTACTCTAACTTTAATATTTCACATGTGCTAAATAAAATAAAAAGCCATGGGCGTCATAAATAATAGCTACAAAGCCGACAGAAGCGGGTCGGGTTTCACCAGTACCATAACAGTACATTTGGACACTGGTGGGACAGGTGCCTCAGCGGGAGGGGGATTGGGTCTGGCTCTGGACCTGGATCGGGGGAGTCCAGGCGCTGTGATTGTGTGCCCGCTCGGCCCTGGCACCGAGCGGCATGAAACACCCCTCCTCCTCCCCCATCCTCCCCCACTTCTCTGCAATATGGTCAAAGAGTATGAAGGTGTGTGAAGTGGTGGTGGAGGGGAGAGAAGCGGCGTGGGAGGGAGCGAGGATAGTACAGTGTTTCAGTTTCAGCTTTCTGCGGCTGAAATCTGGACCAATCTTCTTGAAAATGTGAGATAGGCTTCTTTTCTGACAATGTTCAAATCCGGGTTGAAAACAGTTCTTATTGGCCGCAGCAACTGAAGGATTGTGTCTTCTCTCAGATTAACGTACTGTGATTACACATGATTTTAATGCCTTACAGTGTAACCCAAAGTGCTTCACGTATAAACAGTTCATATATAGATAAACGGATGCAAGGTTTTTTTTAAGGTGCTTTTTTGGACACTCAAAGAGGCTTCGCAAGGCACTTTACAGCCCAGAGAGGTCTCCCATCACAGTGCTAACCAGGCCCTGCCCTGCTTAGCTTCAGGAGTTTGCTGGGATCTGGCTTTCACATGCAGACATGGTCACAAAATACATGTGATGTTAGAAAAGTACCTCAAAAATGTATTCCAAATGTGCAGCTAAATGAGACATATACAGGACATTGCCTGGACGTGGCATGTCTGACAAACTCAAGAACACTGTTCCAGACTGTTCCAGGTTTTAGCTGCATAAAATTGCATCAATAAAAGCATTATTTGATTATTACAGTGTTCTACAACAGTTTGGACGAGTGCCGTGGTCGTCCTGCGCCCACATATTGTGCTTTTGCCGGATAAATAAGCTTATCTCTGACTTTCGTTTTGTCTTCTATTGTAACAAAGGAAAAGAAATGTGGACTGGTCTGGCCCGGTCCGGATCGTGGGCTGATCCCCCTTACTTCATGGGAGCCTCCTCGATCCTCGTTATACAGCCTCAGCCCTGGATCTACAGCCTCAATCCTGGATCTACAGCCTCAGTCCTGGATCTACAGCCTCAATCCTGGATCTACAGCCTCAGTCCTGGGTCTACAGCCTCAGTCCTGGGTCTACAGCCTCAGTCCTGGATCTACAGCCTCAGTCCTGGGTCTACAGCCTCAGTCCTGGGTCTACAGCCTCAGTCCTGGATCTACAGCCTCAGTCCTGGATCTACAGCCTCAGTCCTGGGTCTATAGCCTCAGTCCAGGACATTTATGGACATTTATTTACATGTATAGGCAGAGTTTATCCCGCTCCCTTTGTATTCTTTGGATTCGAACTGTTTGATTCTCTGATCTGTTGTTGGTGAATCGGAAACTTTGTAAAGTCCTTCCGAGAATACTGCTGTTGTGATCTGGGGCAAAACAAATATGTAAATTGCAGGGTGTTACAAGAATCACAGAGTAAGAAAACAACAACAATGCACAGGGCAGACTGTGGCTGAATGTGACTCAACGGGAAAAAGATCAAACTAAAACAAACCCTTATTAATGGTTCAAGTTGCACAGATTCAGGTTTGTATCCTTGATCCTGTGGCTCTCAATGGAAACTGGTCTCTCTCTCTGGTCTCCTTCTGGTCTATCTCTCCAGTCTTTCTCTGGTCCGTCTCTCTGGTCCCTCTGGTCTCTCTCCAGTCTCTCTCTGGTCTACCTCTGGTCTATCTCTCCAGTCTTTCTCTGGTCCGTCTCTCTGGTCCCTCTGGGCTCTCTCCAGTCTCTCTCTGGTCTCTCTCTGGTCTCTCTCTGGTCTCTCTCTGGTCTCTCTCTGGTCTCTCTCTGGTCTCTCTCTGGTCTCTCTCTCTGGTCTCTCTCTCTGGTCTCTCTCAGGTCCTATTGACTTAACAAACATCATTAAACCTATCCCCAATCCAACAATATTGAAGCTGAAGGTGAAACTAGAAAATATTTGTTTGATATTTGTCAGTGTTCACGTCTGGATGAATGAGCCTCGTCTCCAAATCCTCAGATCCGTGAGAACCGGGATCCTCAGAGGGACTGGGAGGAGAGAGTCCGGGGCTGGCGGCTGCTCGTCGATCTGCACCTGAGACGATTCTCAAACAGAGGAACCACTGGGAGCGACGTCTGAGCCTCCAGCCTCCAAACAATAGACATTCTGCACCAAAACAAACTCTGTTCATTACTGAAACTCAATGTGTGTCTGTGGCCCGGAATCACAACAGAACATATAAAAGTTCAATCAGAGGAGATACTGTGATAATATCAAACACATAGGAGCCATTTGTCACATGTGCAAAATACTACTATACTAAAGCCGAGCAACCAACTCACAACAAATCAGTATCCTGGTAAATTCCTCGGTAACCACGTCTTCCAGCAGCACTCTGGTCAATCACTGTCAGTTAGAACAGTTTAGCACCGGCTCAGGCCTGGAGAGAACCAGGACCAAGAGGGACTGGTTCTGGTTAAGCAGGGCCAGTGGAAACACACCCAATCAGAGTAGAGTACAACACAGTAGAGTACAACACAGTAGAGTAGAGCAGAGCAGAGCAGAGCAGAGCAGAGCAGAGCAGAGCAGAGTAGAGTAGAGTAGAGTAGAGTAGAGTAGAGTAGAGTAGAGTAGAGTAGAGTAGAGCAGAGTAGAGTAGAGTAGAGTAGAGTAGAGCAGAGTAGAGTAGAGTAAAGTAAAGTACAGTAGAGTACAGAAAAGTACAGTAGAGCACAGTAGAGTACAGTAGAGTAGAGTAGAGTACAGTACAGTAGTATAGAGTAGAATAGAGTAGAGTAGAGTATAGTACAGTAGAGTACAGTAGAGTAGAGTAGGGTAGAGTAGATTCGAGTAGAGTAGGGTACAGTACAGTAGTATAGAGTAGAGTAGAGTATAGTACAGTAGAGTACAGTAGAGTAGAGTAGGGTAGAGTAGATTCGAGTAGAGTAGAATACAGTACAGTAGTATAGAGTAGAATAGAGTAGAGTAGAGTATAGTACAGTAGAGTAGAGTACAGTACAGTACCATCTACAGCTCAAACTGTCGTCAGCGACTACACATAAAGTTCCCTTTTCATGGCTCCATTCTCTTCATTTAAAAACCGCAAGACGCGTTGGCAGCCCTCACAATACAACAGGTTGCATCGTTTGTTGTCATGTCGGCGTTTACTATGTAGCCAAACCTGTCCCGTAACATCTCTGCATCACACGCCCTCAAGAGAGTAGAGGGGCAGTTCTCACAGATTCAGTTTATTTGCAGTAAAACCATATTGGAATACTTGTGCAAGAGTCCCCAGTGTGCACCAGACAAGTACATACATAAAACAAGCTAAAAACAATCAGCAAAAAAACAGCTTAAAGACAAGTGAAGATCATTAAAGAGCTTTGGTCAGACTGATAACAGGTGAAAGAAGCTGTTAGCATGTTAGCTTCATAGACTGTATATATTAACGGACAGAGTCACGCCTATCTCCTCCATTCTAACTAATGGACCAAAAATTGTGCTCTACTGGAGCAATCCAAAATGCACTCACAGAAATGATTCATGCCAGAGTTCATTTTTATGCATTTACATCTATTTGATTTTATTTAAAAACTCATATTCTTAAAATGTATGCATTAAAAATAATTTTAATCTACATAATTTAATCAATTCTGAAATGTATTAAATGTAATTAGTTAATACATACTGACATTATTTAAATAATCAAAGTTATAAAACAAACAAGAATATTTTATTTAATATTTATGTGATTGATTTTCGTAGAAGTTATGTGAAGTGAAATGGAGAAACCGGAAACAGCGCCTTTCACTTCCGCTGAATTCTCGCGCTCAGGCACTTCAGGCACTTGTGGGTTGCTCTTCCAGTCGTCCATGTGAAGGTAAGTAATCCGAGATATCCTGTGTGTAGTTACTCCTAATCGTGCAGTTTATCTCACATCAATATTATATAATGTATGTATTTGTATCTGCGTAGTTCGTGATTCTTGTAAGCAGCTTAATCTTGGTCACGTCGCGTGTACCGTCGCGCGTTAGCATCGTAGCTAACAAGTTAGCTACCATTTTCTGTAATGGTTGTCATTTGTATGAAAACAAATTTCACATAGTAAACTGAGCTATGTAACTGCAATTAATTAATGTAAAGAACTGAAGAAGAATTGAGTCAAGAATCTGGACTCTAATAGGATGGTTAGCTAGGTGATAGAGTACTTTATTTAAATACTGGCTTGAATTTCAGAAATGAATGTTTGATGCCGATTTTCTTCTCACTTCTCTATTTTTTTTTTTCCCAGATACCTAACTCTTGAGGTATTTGTCTCATTCGTGTGCTCACCTCCACGTGGCAACATAGTTTGTAAGTATAAGTGAACAATGTATCACAGTTTAATTGTAGTTCATATTAATTTACAGTTCATGTGTGGTTAAAATTGTTTGCAATATAAATTGGAAACATTTAGAGTAAGTATAGTTAAAAGCACAAATGATTGATTTATGATTCAAAAAACTTGAAAAGGAGCTGGCTTTTTGAATGTCTTTTTTGTAACATGAAAGCTGTTAAACCTTAACAACAAACTCGGCTGAAAGGCAGCTGATTTTACAAATAACCTAATTGATATGTTGTCCTTTGTCTTCATTCACAGGTGCTGTGTGAATGTGGCCTTGCAAATTGTGTGACAGTTCGTTATCTACCAGGTATGAGTTATTAAAACATTTTAGGTTGAGACATTTCCACCAGAGCTTGACAGGTCGATATACCTGTGTATATCTAGACTGTCCTTGCACATTCATAAGCTGGAAGCAACTTTTGACACACACATATCGAACACACCACAAGTTTGACACAGCAGGTGCTCAGTCCACTACGTTCTCATGTCAGACATGTGGGTGTGAAGAACTTTCAACAGAGAAGGAATACTTTAGTCATATTAATCAACACCTTAGGCAGTATGAAAATGTGACTTGTATGTTTGAGGGATGTACTTATCAGTCAAACATATATGGTACTTTTAATTCACATAAAAATCGTAAACATAATCCCCACAGTCTAAAGGATGTTTTTTGTTGTTGTCTAATCTGATAAGCATGTACGGTTGAGCTGTTAGTGCGTCTCTTGACACTGACAAGCATGTTTTGTTTTCTTTTCAGAATGAAGACATTAACGTGAGGCGTGATTGTGTGCTTCGATGCCTGAGCATCTACCTCAATGAAGATCTGGACACACTGGTTAAAGAATACATGGTAAGATGTTCAGCCTACTGTCCTTTCTGCAAAATGTAATTAATTTCTATCCAGATAGAATAACTTGTAGCGTTCATGAGAATGGGATGGACATGAGGATGCATTGACATGACCACCAGTAGTTCACGATTGAGTCCAATGGGTTGTTTAGAATGAGAATTTCCCACAAGGCCAACGGTGGTAGTTTTGTCACTTTGTAGGAAGTAAATCCACTTAGTTCAGAGGAGCCAGAGGATACAGTGGGCCGGGTCCTGGCATCTAAAAGCCTCCATTATGCCAAGGACGACAGTTTTCGTTCAAACAACAAGGTGAGGACACTTCATTGTTCTTATGAACCAGCAGTTTTTTGTTCAATGTTTGTCTGTGTTTGTTTTGTGTGGTAATCAATAGGATGCATGTTGTGGACTGTCTGCTTACGAACTCCAGCGCCTTGAGAACATCAAAGAGAAAGAGGCCTTCTTGTCGTCTTTGAAGATATGGCAAGTATGTGGACATGTTAATTGGAACTGTATCCAATACAAGACTGATCAGTTTTTTTTTTTTTTTACTAAATTTAAAGGGGAAGTTCAGCATCCCTTGTAGTTGATGAGCAATTGCCACTGTTGTCCATTGATAAAAATAATGGGGTAATTGTATTTCTCTGTCAAAAGGCAGCTGAGGATATGAGGCAATCAGTAAAGCCAAAGACGCATGTCAAGAGGTAAGCCCTAAAGCAGTGTATTTGAAAGCATGTATTGTTTTTGCTGTAGGGGCTGAATCTATTTAGTAGTAGGGGTCATTTCTGACAAGTAAGGGGTGAAGGGAGAGAGAGAATGTTAGGATAGGGAAAGGTTGGTCCTTTCTCTTCCCTGTTGTCCTTCCTTCAACTTGTAGGCCAACCACTCACTTTTCTACAGGTGCTGAAAAGTTTAATAATTTAAACTTCTCAGTGCTGCCCAGCACCTCCCCTGTTAACATCACAAGGTCAAGTTTTGTCACTAGGCTTGATGCACAAACTGCACTATTTCCTGACTGGAATATTGCAATATTATTTCCTGCACCATACTATTTTTAGTGATTTATCAGGTACACGTTGATTGTGTCCTGGCTAAAACTTAAACATCTGACAAGACCCCTTCATGAATTTGAATTGAGTGAGAAGGTTGGATAGGAGTAAACCTTACCCCTATAAGAGCTTACGAGAGAGAGGTGAGTAGAGCTGCTGGAGGGTAGAAAAGAGGGAAAAAGGGGTTGGAGAGGTTTGTCTTTTCCTTCAATCCATTTTCCTGTATCCAATGTTTATTAGGGTCTTACAGCTACTGGGTATTTACATCACTGATCTCTGAACAAAATCTGGATGATTCCTGGTTATGTATTTTTATATATGTTTATAGTTGGCGTTTTTTAATTTTAATGTTTGTTTTTTATTGCAGGTCAAAGGCTTTATTGGTAAAAGAGCAGTTTATACACTCTCCCCGGAAATCCCTCCGTCTTAAAGAACCACAGAACCTTACCCTCAGTGAAGGATCAGCCCATAAACACGTGAGACCAAGACTACTACTAAGAATTTACCTTTGGCCAAGCCACACCCCAGAGCGCAGCAAACAAAGGGCTCCCACAAAAGTTGGATAGTTTTTGACAGCTCTCCATTGACTTTAACACAGGCGTCTCTTGTTTTTGCTTTCAGCAAGCTATTACCGTCCTAGTTTTATTTAAATATTGTTGAACATTGTGCCTGGGGTATTTGTAACACAGATGTGTTTCCCAGAGCGTGGTACAAGGGTGTTTATTTCACCTTCCGAAAACGTGTCGTCCGCACAGTCGTCTAAAATTCTTCAAGGATCAACAAACGTACTTTTGTGTGCTCCAATTGTCTAACTAATGTAACTTTACAGTTGGGTCGTAAGCAAAAATCTTCCTGTTAAGGTTATGATTTCGGTTCTCTAACCTAATTAATGAAGAACCAAGGTGCTAGCAACCAAGCATAGCTAGCACGTACGTTAGGATTGTAAAGATATGTTTTGACGAGCAGCTTGATCTTAACGTTGTTGTTCAAGCTACAAACACCTAACATTAATGTTACACACTGTTATAGTAGTCTTGAAGGAGACCACTGCCACCGTGTTGGTTAATTTTAGCCACTTTGCGGCAGAACCCTAGGATATAAAACGGGGATAAATCCGTAGCCTACCATAGTGCAGTTTATCCCGGTGTGAACTTTGAGTCCACTATCAACATCTCACAACTGTTGTACATATTAGTTCCTTAGAGCAGTGTTTTTCAACCACTGTGCCGCGGCACACTAGTGTGCCGTATGATATTGTCTGGTGTGCCGTGAGAAATTCGTCTACTTTGTCTAAAAATAACTGCATTCGCTGTTGACGAGCGGTGACTTGTTTTGAACTGTGGAGTAACCATGTAATACTTTTTCAAATCAGTAGATGGCAGCAGATAGCTAAGTACTTTGAAACTGAAAAATTGGATGCGACCACTGGCTACAGGTCAGCATTGTGGCGAGAAAGGTAAAATTGGATGCGACCAACAAATGTGGGAAGGAGCGAGACAAGAGCTTTGTGGCGAGTGAGAAGTGAAAGTGATAGAGACGTTTTTGAAAATGAATTATGCCGTTTCTGAACAGGATTAACATCCTCCGCTCTGCCCCGGGGCAGCTGTGGCCGCGTTGTAGTGGTTTAACTATGAAATGTACAATTTTTGTACAACAGCTCTCGCGAACGCACTTCTGAACTGGGTACCGAGCGCAGACCATAGTCGAGTGGACAGAACCACAGACATGCGGACCGGACAGAACCATAGACATGCGGACCGGACAGAACCATGGACTCGCGTTCAGGACCTCCCGTGTCCCTCATCCAAAACTCCTGAATTTAAAGCTCGGATACCTAAATTTTTCCCATGCACTAACAATGCATGTTCTTTGTGTGAGTTATTATTTGACTATTTGGGTAGAGAGTGGATTTTCTTAGTTTTTTTCCACACAGTTAGTGCCACTTTATTCCCAAACTCTTGTTAATTGTATCGAGAAATATTAAATAAAGCTTAATGTCAAGGCCTGGACTTAAGCATTTTGATGAGAATAACTGTATATTGTGAATATAGGCTACAGAGTATACTGTATACATTATAAGATAAGATAAACTTTATATATCACACAAAGTATGTACAGTATATATTTTTTTACATTAGTACTGTATACATTTTTACATTTTCTCCTGGAGGTGTGCCGCAAGATTTTTTCAGTGAAAAAAGTGTGCCTTGGCTCAAAAAAGGTTGAAAAACACTGCCTTAGAGAAATAAATAACTTGGATTCACAATATTATCAATGGACTGTTTTACTCGGATGAACTACTGCAGCAATAAGCCACGTTGATATCAGCGCCCAGACGTTAATCTATTTGACATAGCAACAGTAACTTGGGGCAGGGCTTAGCCAAAGGTCAATTGTCAGATTTTTAACTGTGCACAATTTGAGAATGGGCTGTATATTATGTTAACACAAAATGCTTCCTTAACATTTTTGGAATTTGTTTTTTTTTTCAGGCTTTTAGGTGAGAAAAGGTCTTGGGGTCATTGTTACAATGAACTCGCATCCATCTCATTCTCATGAACGCATATATACTGTGCCTTAAAGCTCTTCAAATAGAACATGTCTGAAATACCTTGATTACCTTTTGTTACCATGGTTTCCGTACACTTATGCCAGTTTCAAAACCAGGAAGGTGGGACGGTTTAATTAATTTTTCCTGCTAACAATGTGAACAACAATAAAGAAAAGCAATTGCTAGGTTTCAGGTTCTAGAATTTGATGTCACAGGACCCAGTTGGGGGGCAAGAGCCAGTTTTTCAAGTGATATCTAAAAAGTAAATGTATGAACTACAAAAAATATTATCATTAATCCCTGGGTCCATGATCTCTATGTAAAAGACAAAATTATTTTGTTTTAGAGGAAATTTATCTCCATATATTATAGGTCTTTAGAATGCTGTGATGTCACATGCAACCCAGCATATAAATCTTATTCATAAGAAAAATAAACGGCACCAAAACTTAACTCATATCAAAGTGCCGTCCTGTTCTCTGAAGTAGAGTTAAGTTTTGGTGCTGTATATTTCTTTTATTGTTTTTCAGCCATGGTCCTAACTATGTGGACCATGACTGCTTGCTGCCTGGTCTTGAAACTGGCACAGGTGTATAGAAACCATGTCAATGAAGGTAATCAAGGTATTTTAGAAATGATCTATTAGGGATGGTCTGCTTAGATTTTGGTTAAGGTTAGGGTCACACAGCCCATCATTCTGTTCTTTATATTCCAGGACATTGAATCCAGAGAGGCTGAGGCAGACATTGGCGAGAAGACCATGGGCATCTACACAGTCCAAGCAGAAGTTGATGTTCCAGGTGATGGACGCTTTGCTGATGTCGGAGTTGTGCTGGAAGGTGTGAAAGTTCTCCATAATCTACAGAGTGTCAGCCATGCTTGTGTGATGCTTTATGGACTGATCTACGCACTCAACTTGAGCTATCCAAAAAGCCTGAAGAGTACATTTGAGGTATACCAGAAAATCTTGATGGACCTTGACTCAAGCAAGCTTTCACCAAAAGTGCAGGCACTGAAACTCAAATTGCTCCTCCACTGATTTGACGGGCAATAATGAACTTACACAGCCCATACCTGAGTTTCCCTTTATTTTTTAAATCTTGTGTTTAAATGATTCCTTAGTTCTTGAAGGGTGCTTCAGGGAAATGCCTGTTTTTTTTTTTATTTTTTTTTTTTGTGTCCAAGCATTTAACAGGGGAGGTATGTATTGTGATGTATGAGCATGGCTGTTTAGGTGGGTTCACAGATGGGTAGTTTCTAGTGCTAGCAGGCATTGTTGTAGTTGCTAAGCTCAAACCATATTTATCTTGAATTGTTACCAGATTCAATGGGAGCTAGTTGTGTGTTAAAGACATTTTGTTCCAAAAAGGTGCTTCAATTCCTGTGAAAGCCTGTCATCACTCAAACATTTTTTTTTTCTAATATTGAAGGGAAACTATGGCCAAAATGCCTTCAAAACAAGACCCTAGTTTTGGCAATATTTTCTCTTAAACATTACCCTATGGCGTCAAATTGGGGTCTGAGTAAATGTAAACGTAAAATTAATATTGTAAACGTAGGTGGTAAGTATTGTAAACATAAAGAGAACTGTAAATGCACATAAACAAAAAAAATTATTGTAAATATAAAACTTACATTTACAATTCTCCTTTTCTTTCTTCACTTGAGCTACGGTTATGTTTTCATCCCAAAAGATCTTTAATAGTCTTCATTTTATTTTCCTTGACATTGATTATTTGACTTTAAGGTACATATTCCTGATCGAACCTTTATGTTCAACATTATTAAGAAAATATCTAGAAAATAAATATTTTGAATTTTGACATGCAAAAATAGTGTATAAAACGGAGCCCAGTGCAGTGTTTTTGTAGGTTAATTTCAAAATGGAGGATGTCCTGATAAAGGATGTCCTGATAAAGACGGATGCCCTTCCCTGTGTTGTTAGGATTCCAACATTATCCAATCTTTTACTTTTTTCATTGACATTTCTGCCTCTTGCATTACTTTCAATAATAATCCAGCTAATCAGCCATTCACAAGATGGCTGCCACATTTGCCACGTTAAAGTTAGCATGTCCATCTAGGGCTTTGGGAACGCCAAACACAAAAAAAAAGTATGGTAACCGTAGCTTGTGAATTGTAAACCTAACTTCTGAAGTGAAGAATGAAAAGGGGAAATGTAATTAAGTTTTAGGTTTCCAATATTTGTTAAAGTTACATTTACTGTTTTTATGTTTACAATACTTACAAACTACATTTACAATACCTTTTACGTTTATGTTCATGCAGACCCTAATTTGCATGCCATAAAACCATCAGAAACAAAACTGCAAAGACCACAAGTGGAGTATGTATTGGCTGGATAGGAAGTTTTATAGAATTTTTGCACTGGCAGTTTTGCACTTTGCTCTGTTGAGCCGAATTATTTGACATTTATTGGACTTGTTTGTGTTTTTGCTTCATGTCATGATTTATATACCCATTTTTTTTATATAATTTTAATTTCCAAGAAAAGTGTTTTACATATATTTTTACAGTTTAGTCACTCCAATGTGGAACTAGCGAGGACTATAAAGGTTAACGGTGGTTAGCCCAGTTCTGGATGGAGGAAAAACGTAGGATGGAAAGGCATGAGATGGACTAGAAAGATGGAGTTTTTTGTACGCACATTAATATTGAAGAAAATACGTTTTAAGTGGACCACAAGGATTGTGGATGTTCTGTCCTATAACAGCTCCATGTCTTGGACTATTGAGAGGCTTTAATGTTAATAAATCTGTGGAATTAACAAGGTGATCTGATTGTTCTTATGCATCATTAAGATCGTACTGAATGGAGAAAAAATTACATAAATGTGATGCATTTTGACTAATTTGGTTTATTACATAAGCATAAATAAAATGTAATTCAAACAATATACTTTATGTATTTTAAATAATTACACTGCTTATAATTAATTTGGAGTAATTATATTTTATTAATACAAAACGCATAAACCTGAAGATTATGCATTTCAAATAAATTAGCATTAGTACACTAATGAATATAAATCATTTAAGGTTTATTTGGTAGGTTTGTATTAAAATTATCTAAAAAAAGTGAATGGGAATTTGTCATGTAATAAAATTACATAAATCTTAAAAGTTAGTGTTAAATATTTCTGTGAGTGTGGCCGTGAGTGGTCCCGCCCACAAGAAAATTGTGAAAAAACGCATCTGCGCATGCGTCAGCCGGCGCAGCTCCATTCATTTGAACGAGAGACTTCAAAAATTCACAGCAAGTAAACTAGAGTGGACCAAAAAAATCCACCCCCCTCAGCATTGACACACATGTGGAACGGAGCTTTGGGCCAAGAGCTAACTTTTGGTCCATCCTGTAAAGACGTTTTCGAGAGGTCTACCAATGCTATATGTTAGCATTGGTTAATTCTTCTTCTGGGTCCACCCCCATCGGCCCGGGGTGGTATTGCAGCATGTCAGCGCACGTCATTTTGGCCACTTTTGAGCTGGGACCCTCCCCCACTGGTTAGCATGTACAGATGTCCTGCATCACAGCCAACGATATCTTCTGCCATAGGTAAGAAGCTGGAACATGGCTTTTTGAAGAGCTCGGTTTAAGAGTCTGGATTCATAAAGAACTTCCAGAACTGACAGCTCACAGTCCTCTTTCAGAGCTGAGCACCTCTCATTGGTCTCTCTCTCTGGTCTCTCCTAGTCTCTTTTTGGGCTCTCTTTCTGTTTTGTCTCTCTCAGGTCTCTCGCTTTGGTCTCTCTCTGGTCTCGCATCTGGTCTCTCTCTGGTCTCTCTCTGGTCTCCCTCTGGTCTCCTTCTGGTCTCTCTCTGGTCTCTCTCTGGTCTCTCTCTGGTCTCTCTCTGGTCTCTCTCTGGTCTCTCTCTGGTCTCTCTCTGGTCTCTCTCTGGTCTCTCTCTGGTCTCTCTCTGGTCTCTCTCTGGTCTCTCTCTGGTCTCCCTCTGGTCTCTCTCTGGTCTCTCTCTGGTCTCTCTCTGGTCTCTCTCTGGTCTCTCTCTGGTCTCTCTCTGGTCTCTCTCTGGTCTCTCTCTGGTCTCCTTCTGGTCTCCTTCTGGTCTCTCTCTGGTCTCTCTCTGGTCTCTCTCTGGTCTCTCTCTGGTCTCTCTCTGGTCTCTCTCTGGTCTCTCTCTGGTCCTCTCTGGTCTCTCTCTGGTCTCTCTCTGGTCTCCCTCTGGTCTCCCTCTGGTCTCCCTCTGGTCTCCCTCTGGTCTCCCTCTGGTCTCTCTCTGGTCTCCCTCTGGTCTCCCTCTGGTCTCCTCTGGTCTCTCTCTGGTCTCTCTGCTCTTGGTCTCCCTCTGGTCTCTCTCTAGTCTCTCTCTAGTCTCTCTCTAGTCTCTCTCTCTGGTCTCTCCCTCTGGTCTCTCCCTCTGGTCTCTCCCTCCAGTCTCTCTCTGGTCTCTCTCTGGTCTCTCCCTCTGGTCTCTCCCTCTGGTCTCTCCCTCTGGTCTCTCTCTGGTCTCTCCCTCTGGTCTCTCCCTCTGGTCTCTCCCTCTGGTCTCTCCCTCTGGTCTCTCCCTCTGGTCTCTCCCTCTGGTCTCTCTCTCGGGTCTCTCTCTCTGGTCTCTCTCTCTGGTCTCTCTCTCTGGTCTCTCCCTCTGGTCTCTCTCTCTGGTCTCTCTCTCTGCTCTCTCTCACAGAACCAACAATCAAACCATCAACTCTGCAGCGACAAAAGTGAAGCAGAATCTCAGACTTTGAGGTGAATTCTCAGAGTTTTCTTAACGACCTGATAAGTGTTTTTGTCTCGTTCCAGCTCATTAGACAGAATTAAACCCAGAGATATTTACACTTCTCCACAATCTACACCTACAGTAAAATCAGACACAGTGTCACATGTTTTTAGACGTGCTGCTGCCAGAGCCGGTCTTTGTGTTTCCAGGATCGAAGGGGGTGGAGCCACACGAGGAAAGTGAAGCAGAAGGAAACGCACCAGAAGAAAGTCAGAGAGTGCTTTTGTATAAATGATTAAGAAGGATTTACAGGCAAGAATGAGAGAGAGAGAGAGGGAGAGAGAGAGAGAGAGAGAGAGAGAGGGAGAGAGAGAGAGAGAGAGAGAGAGAGGGAGAGAGAGAGAGAGAGCAGAGAGAGAGCAGAGACAGAGAGAGAGAGAGAGAGGGAGAGACACAGAGAGAGAGAGAGAGAGAGAGAGAGAGAGAGAGAGCAGAGACAGAGACAGAAAGAGAGACAGAGAGAGACCAGAGAACGGAACCAGAAAGAGAAACCAAGTAGAGACCTGGGAGAGACCAGAGAGCTGGAGAAGAAAGAGAGACCAGGGAGAGACCAGATGGAGACCGGCTTCGAGCAGGTCTGTGCCAGAGGTGGGCGAGTGGAAGTCTCCGGTTTGAAATCACAATAAAAATAAGGGCTTCATCTATTCTGACAATAAACTGGGGCTGGTGGAAATGGGGCTAAAGCTACACCTTGTTCAAATTGTGCAAGACAACTACATTTTGCAGAGGCACGAAGGACCAGAGGTGAGAGAGCACAGAGACAGAACAAGTGGTGTTAGTTTAACTTGAAAACAGCCGGAAGAATGACTTAGCTGCACTAGAGGAGATTCTTCTGATCCTGAGGCAGTACAGTCTCTCTCTGGTCTCTCTGCTCTGGTCTCTCTCTGGTCTATCTCTCTGGTCTATCTCTCTGGTCTCTCTCTCTGGTCTCTCTCTCTGGTCTCTCTCTCTGGTCTCTCTCTGGTCTCTCTCTCGTCTCTCTCTGGTCTCTCTCTCTGGTCTCTTTCTCTGGTCGCTCTCTGGTCTCTCTCTGGTCTCTTTTTCCGGTCTCTGTATGGTCTCTCTCTGTCCGGTCTCTCTATGGTCTTTCTGTCCGGTCTCTCTATGGTCTCTCCCTTTGGTCCCTCTCCCTGCTCCACTCTCGCTGGTCCCTCTCTGGTCCCTCTCTGGTCCCTCTCTGGTCCCTCTCTGGTCCCTCTCTGGTCCCTCTCTGGTCCCTCTCTGGTCCCTCTCTGGTCCCTCTCTGGTCTCTCTCTGGTCTCTCTCTGGTCCCTCTCTGGTCCCTCTCTGGTCCCTCTCTGGTCCCTCTCTGGTCCCTCTCTGGTCCCTCTCTGGTCCCTCTCTGGTCCCTCTCTGGTCTCTCTCTCTGGTCTCTCTCTCTGGTCTCTCTGTCTGCTCTTTCTCTGCTCTCTCTCTGCTCTTTCTCTGCTCTTTCTCTGCTCTCTGATTTCTCTCTCTCTGGTCCCTCTCTCTGGTTTCTCACGTGAGGCTGGTGGAAACAGGGCTACAGCTCCACCTTTGTGCTAAAAAAACTACATTTTTAAAAAATTGAAATGGAATGGTGTTTTAAAATGGTGTCTCTTCACTGGAGTCAGCGCAGCCAGCGTCTCCATCGCTGCTCAGACAAACCCAAACACATAAGAATGAATAATTGCCGTTTGAGGCGCTGAAAATTAAATGGCTCCCCTGGGACCACAGACAAACTCTCGGAAGCTGTTAAATTACTCACAAACAGTCAAAGCCACCGCTGTGCCCAAACAAGTGAAGGTGTGTGTGTGTGTGCATGTGTGTGTGTGTGTGTGTGTGTGTGTGTGCATGTGCGTGTGTGTGCGTACATGTGTGTGCAAATATGCCCTGCAGACAAAACATTAATAGGTATCCATAACAGAGGAAAAGATATCTCCAGTCAAACCCGTTTTTTCATCAATTTGATAAACCGCACAGACAAAAGAAAGACGCATGAACCGCTGGCTATAAGCACACTGCAAAAAAACGATAAAATATGAGGTAATAAAAGCTTGCATAGAGTGGTTTTTAGGCAAGGCAAGTTTATGTGTATAGCACAACTCAAAGAGCTGAAAAAGACAACACAGCATTAAATTCATAAATAATCACAGAACATTGAAAATAACGATAAAAATATAAAATCCTTCAGTTGTTTGCAGCTAAACAAGACTGTTTTTAACCTGGTTTTATACATGGTCAGAGAAAAAGAGGCCTGTCTCACACTTTCATGAAGATTGTTCCAGATTTTCACAGATTTTTAGCCTTCTTTTTGTACATTCTGACTGTTTTAAAACTAGATTCTCCAATGGGACAAAGCCGTTTAGTCTTATTTAAAAAACTGCTGCTTTATTTTCTCATTCCAAATTAGACATTTCTTGAATAATTTTAAGATCATTTTGCTTCGTCCCTGGTTTTAAGGCTCAGTCAGAAACATTTTGCCAGATTTGACTTGATTTTGCGTCCCTTTTTGCAGTGCAGGTCTGTGCCAGAGGTAGGTGAGTGGGTGGAAGTCTCCGGTTTGAGATCACAAATAAAAATAAGGGCTAATTATAGAACAGAGACACGGTGGATCAGAAGAGGCGTGTGCGGATTCTGTTTGTGTCAAAGTTAGAAGTTCTGACGTAGGCCGAGTCTGAAAGTATGTGGAGACGATAATGAAAGCTTCCTCTGTCAATAAATCACAAGCGGAGGTTAATGAACTTCTACACAACAGAAAGTGATAGAAAATAAGTCAAGAATGGGTCAAATTTGGCACATTTTAACTGCCTTAAAACAAGATTTACATTATATTTTTTCTTGTTGTGTTAAGCACTTTGAATTGTGTATGAACTGTCCAATACAAATACACTTGACGTGCCTAGAAAGGATCTATGGTGAGAAAAATGCAAATTATTTTCTCGATAAAACCACTATTTGGCCTTCACTAAAAGCTCAGTTCCATGTCCTCTGGTCAGTACTCAAATACTGTGGCCGACTCCGGAGTGACCGCTGGGCAAGTGTTCAGAGAGCGAAGCAAGATGGCCGCCGGTGTTTACATTGGCTGTGATGCGGCGCACAGGGTCCTGCCGTTTAGGTGTCTCTGAGATCAGCTCCAGGCTGTTGTCAAGTGAGGTCTGGAGCAAGTGTGGGGCAGCTGCTGCTAACTCCACACGCGGACCAGCCATGGCACCAACCAGCGGACCATCAACCACCATGAACCACCATGAACCACCATGAACCACCATCAACCACCATCCACCACCATAACCACCATCAACCACCATCAACCACCATCCACCACCATGAACCACCATGAACAACCATGAAGCACCATGAACCACCATCAACCACCATCACCAATAGTTACCAACAGTCACCAACTATGGCACCAACCAGCGGACCATCAACCACCATGAACCGCCATCATCCACCATCAACCACCATGAACCACCATCACCAACAGTCACCTACCATCACCAACAGTAACCAACCATCAACGACCATCAACCACCATGAACCACCATCACCAATAGTTACCAACAGTCACCAACTATGGCACCAACCAGCGGACCATCAACCACCATGAACCACCATCAACCACCATCAACCACCATCAACCACCATCAACCACCACCATCACTAACAGTCACCTACCATAACCAACAGTAACCAACCATCAACCACCATCAACGGCCATCAATCACCATGAACCAACCATCAACAACCATCAACCACCATGAACCACCATGAACCACCATCCACCACCATGAACCACCATGAATCACCATCCACCACCATGAACCACCATGAACCACCATCCACAACCATCAACCACCATGAACCACCATGAACCACCATCCACCAACGTCACCAACAACCATCAGGTACAGGTATAACTCCAGACACGGACCAACCATGGCACCAACCAGCATCAACCATGAAACACCATCAACCACCATCACCAGTCACCACCATCACCAACCATCAGGTATAAGCTTGTTTCCAGCGTGAATGGAAAGTTTAATGACTAAACTTCCAGGAAAAACAACAGCATGTAGATGAACACAAGCAAAATAATGTGTTTTGAGTCTGAAATGTGAAAACCATGAGTTGAGCTTAAAAGAAACTTCTAGCATCAGATACATTTCCAACCGAATAAAGTACATATTAAATCCTAGTTCAGCACAAAACTACAAAACAACATTATGCCTGGACATTACAAGACCAGTCCATAATCAAGAAAGCAGCAGTTCAGCTTGAGCCTTGTAAAGACTGAAGTAATCTTGTTTTTATTGCTATTTTTTTTCAGATATTCAGAAATGTTCTTTTGATAAAACATGAACGTAGATGAATTAAAAAGCCAGAAGACCATGTGTCCAGCTTGGATACAAATTTTCCATCTCACGCGTAACTTTAAACTTTAAACATCCACCCATAGAGCAGTGAGTGCCGATCCGGAATCGTAAAAATCTCCAAAGTAAATAACAAACTGAACAGGTGTGGCGTTACGAGAAGCACAACAGCACAAGCGCCTGACCGTAAATCTCCACTCCCCGCCCCCTATCTCCCCCCTCACCCCCTGGCAACCCTACCCCTCTCCCCCCTTCCATCTCCTGCCTCACTACAAGCACCTTCCACTGGGCATGTGTGTGGACGGTGGCGGTGGCTGGAGACAGGAACCAGGCCCAACCGTGTGGCGTCACTCCGCACTCAACGCTATCTCTAGGTTTCGGAAAGTTCCCATCGGAGCCAGAGAGCTAGCATGGGCTGTTTTACTTCCACTACCCCCTCTCGCTTCAAAAAACCCAACGCTTCTAGCACTGATTAAGACACGACAGCTGAGAGAGGAACACATGAGATAGCAAGCATGGGAACCGTGAGGGTCAAAATGGTAGCGGTGTTAGCGTTAGCATTAGCGAATATTCCAAAGTAACTTGAGATATGAGTGAGAAAGCCGCTCAAAACGTGTCAAGGTAATAACATAGCGATCGTGCAAGTGTCTAGTTTAGAAGAAGCAAGTAACTGTAATCAAAAATTACCCTTGTTTTTGTTCCAGCTTCTTCAATATCGTCTCTGGGGAAAGGTTCCGCCAAAGTATGATCCAAGTGAAGTCGAGTTTTCTGATCTCGTACAAGCACATCCGACCATTCCACCTCCTCGAATGACAACTGCCAGTGGAGTGAGTTCTCTGGCTTCCAACTGGCCCAAGTTGCCCTACCCCTCCACTGGACGTCTGCCCCCCCTCCCCTTGTCACCCCCGACACCCCACCCACCCCAGCCACACTTCCATGACACCCCCCTCAGAGCGCACGGCCCCTCCCCTCCACACCCTCTGCCCTAATATGCCTTCAGCAACTGCCACCAATTCATCACGGAGTCCACACATCGCCTGTTGGGCTCTGATGGACGGTGGAAGAATAATGGAGAAATATGAAGGTAGAAGGCAAGTTTATATGTATAGCACAGTGCTTACACAAGGCAACTCAGAGAGAAAAGAGAAAGTCAAACAAGGCATTGAATAGTCACAGTATATTAAAAAGAGAGAAGATAAAATCCTCCAGTTGTTGCAGCGAAACTGAACTGTTTTTAACCAGGATGAGAACATTGTCAGAGAAGAAGCCTGTCTCACATTTTCAGGAAGACTGTTCCAGATTATAGCTGCATAAATCTGATTTGCTGCTTCCTCCATATTTAGTCCTGACTCTGGGACCTGTAAGAGGGCAGTCCCTGTGCTCCTCGGAGTCCCAGCAGGAGGCCAGTCCCTGTGCTCCTCAAAGTCCCAGCAGGAGACCAGTCCCTGTGCTCCTTAGAGTCTCAGCAGGAGGCCAGTCCCTGTGCTCCTTAGAGTCCCAGCAGGAGGCCAGTCCCTGTGCTCCTTAGAGTCCCAGCAGGAGGACAGTCCCTGTGCTTTCTTTGTGAGACGTTTGTTTCACTTCTCTGCTTTTTTTTCTATATTCACATTTTAATCTATGAAGGTAATATATGTATTGTTTCTGGTCGTCCCGCTCCCTATGGACCAGTGGCTCCTCTCTGTTTGTTATTATTGCATTTTCTGTGTCTGAACGGTTTGATTCTCTGACATTTGGAGACGCCGGTGGTTACAATAGAAATACGGCACAAAACTCACAAAGTGAAAAGATGCGGGTGGACTGTGGAGGATTATTCAGAGTGACAGGTGTTATGAAGTGTTAATGAGGCCGACAGCAGGAGGAGAGAGTGCTCCTGCGACCAGAGATTCTGGTCCAACTCAAACGTGCTCCAGAGAGACTCCTGAGCCCGAGCTGGACCTTAGCTGGACCTAAGCTGGACCTGAGCTGGACCTGAGCTATACCTGAGCTGGACCTGAGCTGGACATGAGCTGGACCTGAGCTGGACCTGAGCTGGACCTGGGTGAAGGCGGCGGTGATAGAGTGACAGAAGCAGGGCAAAGATGTCTGACCGGTTCAATGGAACAGTGACTGGAGGTGGAGAAGAGCAGTGGGGAGAGTACAGAGCCCTGTGGGACCCCTGCCCATTATAGTCCATTATGGTCCAAAACCAGAACAGAAAGGCTGAATATTTTTACAGATAAATCCACCACAATCAGGACCTCTCCTCTAGCACAATTTTAAACTCATGTTAGTTGAGTTTAAAATTGCATGTGTGTGTGTGTAAGCTTGTGTGCATGCATGTGTGTGTGTTTCCTACAAGTACGCAACAAATACAATGTTTTTCAATGAACATTTCTCTCCTTCAGAGTCAATCTCAAAGCCTACGGTACACAATTACACTACGTACACACCACCAACCCTTTATCGCTCACAAATACCAACACACGGGTCCAACAGAATGTGGTGTTTTGAAATATTGCGCAAGATTACACACAAGGTCTCCCTCTCCAGCCCTAAGCACATGTGTTGCCTTTGTGTATGAACTATACTATACAAATCTGCAAACAAACTACCCTTGCCGAATCTCAATTTTACAGCCTGTGACGCACCTGTAGCACCTAAGCTAACTCTGCAATATCAGAAAATGGTCAGTTACAATTGGTATATGTTGAGCTATTATCTGGGGACGTACAGAATAGTCTTAATCATTCTCAATTATCAAAACACAGAGTCAGAAGAGTGTAGTGCTTTGAAACATAGAGTAAGATACAAGATTCCTGAAGTCCTTCTCTACAGTCGCAACTTCCCCACATGTGTCCATACTGTCCACCGGGATCAGGAGTCTGGTGACAGCTGTCCACATTCCATTTGTTTCACCCTCCCTCCCCCCTCTCTCACCCCTCCCTCACCCCCCTCTCCCCCAGCATCAGAAGGCCCAAACGCATGCACACATTCAGGCAAGCGCATGTTCAGCTGTCGGGGTTCACGCTCTCCTTGTCTCGTGCCAAGCAGCCAAAGACACACACGTATTTAGAGACGCACACATGGACACAGAGACACACACAAACACACACAGCCTAAACCCTTATCAGTCAGGCAATATTAAGCACTACAATGTGTTATATACACGTTTTTGTTTTGTTAATTCAAATTGTAAAATGAAGAGCTACTACTACAACTGCTACACACACACGCACACACACACACACACACACACACACACACACACACACACACACACACACACACACACATTATTTAGAACTAAAATTGCCATTATTGTTATTGTAAAATGTTTGAAATCGTTGAAAGAACCAAGACATAAACTACTATTACAAGTACTACTACACACACAGACACACAAACACACACTGATACACAAAGATACACACACACCTCCCCCACTGGTCATTTGTGTGACGTACTTACAGACTTCAGGCGCGTGCTGTTGGAGAGGGCATGTCTCTCGTTCTGTCGACTCCGAAAAAGACTTCAGCTCTGAGTCCGCAACATGTCTGTGGAGAGAAACACAACCGCACACCGGTTACACACACAAACACACAAAAAATACACACACACACAAACATCCAGAGCTGAAATATGCAGGAATAAACAGGTTGCCAGCCCGTGTGATCATTCTCTGAACAATAAGCAAACGTTTTTAGTTGATTCTTTGAAATGCTCTCCACATGGCACCAACAATTCAACTCAATTCAATGTATTCTTGTTTCTCCCTAAATCACAGCAGCAGTCGTCTCGGAGGGCTTTACAAAGTTAACGATTCGCCAACAACAGATCAGAGAATCAAACAGTCCATACACAGGAAATGCAATGATAAAAACACATAGAGCCATTGGTCCAGAGGGAGCAGAGACCAATGTCCATCAATAGTTAATACATGTTTATAAATGTCCAGGATCATCAGCACTGTCGTTAGACCCTGCTGCAAGGACTAAAGAGTACCTGGGACCGGTTAAACAGGACCACTCTGGGCCAAGTAGGGCTGGTGTTTAATGCCATATGAACAAGACTGGTCTCCTGCTGGGACTCTGAGGAGCACAGGGACTGGCCTCCTGCTGGGACTCTGAGGAGCACAGGGACTGGTCTCCTGCTGGTCCCAGAGTCAGAGCTAAACATGGGAAGGCAGCATTTCAGATTCATGCAGCAAAAGTCTGGAACAGTCTTCCTGAAAATGCGAGACAGGCTTCTCCTCTGACAATGTTCACATCCAGTCAAAAAAATTTTCTGTTTCAAACCGGATTTTATCGAAGGATTTTATCTTCACTCTTTTGAATTATTATTTATTATGTTAATGCCTCGTGAGATTGTTTCTAACTGGTTTTGTTCAGCACTTTGAGTTGCCTTGTGCTATATAAAAAAACTTGCCTTGCCTGGTGGAAACAAGGCCAGATGAGAAATTCCAGTAAATAAAAGACAGATAATCTTTAGTTGTATTTGCTGCATTCTAGTGTTGCTATTGGCGAATGCACCCACTTCTGTTTTTTTGGTTGAAAAGTTAAATTAAAGCCCAGTTTTTTGTTATGGCTCGGTTTAAATCAGTCGCATTCGGAACATTTTGTTTTGAATCCACATGGAACGATCCCAACGCGTTTTTTTTTAATTTTCTGTTGCAGATTGGTTGTTCCTTTCACAGCCCAGATTGCCGCCTGACATGCCAGTTGTAGAAGCTTTATATGTTAAGAAAAATGAAAAAAAAAAAATTAAAAAATCTGGCACAGTTTATACGAGAACATTGTTGACCTCAAGTTTGGTGAGAATCCAGAATCCAAACGGTCAAGTGTGGAATCTGAGTCACATTTAAGAGAACGACGATTTCAACCACAACACAACCAGAAGGAAAACAGCCTGAGTAAAAGGTTTTCTGTCGTTCTGAGGAGCTGAGGGCGTGAGTTTACATCATAGACTGTATATAAATGGACAATGCTAACGTGTTTGTTTGTTGTCTGGTTGGGACAGTACATTATAATCAACACATCACTCCGGATTGTAAGTGTTGGGTTAATTTGCACCCGTTGTCCCACATTCGCACTCACAAACACACACTGAACTATTGCACATGTTTTTAGAGGTAGGGAAAACAGGAGCACCTGGAGGAAACCTATGCAGACACGGGGAGAACATGCAATCTTCACTCATACTTGGGATACTTGGTTGGTTGAGTAAAGGTGGTCTGTCTGAGCTGATGTGAGAAAGGTCGGCACAGTGGCGCAGTGGTTAGCGCTTGTGCCTCACACCAAGAAGGTCCTGAGTTGAGTTTGATTCCACTTGGGCCTTTCTGTGTGCCCTTTCAAATGTTTGCATGTTCTCCATGTGTCTGACGGGATCTGGGTTTCTCATGGTCTGGCCACACATGATGCCAGAAGCAGCAAGAATCTCCTGGGTTTGATTCAATGTCCAGCCCTTTCCGAGTGGAGTTTTCATGTTCTCCACGTGTCTGCGTAGGTTCCCTCCAGGTGCTCCAGTTTCCCCTGCCCCTAAAAACATGTACAATAGATCTGGCATTTGCCTCCTGTTTGGTGACCCCACAAACACCCACAACAATTGTAAAGCTGCTTGTGACTCTGGTCTGTGAAGGCGCTATATAAACAAAGATTTCTTCTACAGTTTTCATTCATTTCACTGGTTCATAAATACAACTGTTGACGACTCCATGTTTTTCCTCTGGGTCCCGCACTTCCCAAGCCATGCCTCCACGTCTGTGACCTTTCCCGACCGCGCCATCTCCTCAGGGGCCGCGGGGGTGTGGGAAAGGGGAGGCTGGGGACTCTACTAAACAGTTGTGTCATTGACTTTCCCCACTGTGCTCCTGCTCAGACTCAGACTCAGCATGTTCAGGGGCCGGAGCTGGACCTCGCTCACTCTGTGCCCAAAAAGTCCCAGAATTCCAGGGGTTAATCGCCGGGCACAGAATTCCACCGGGCAATCTGTCTCCCAGAACCATAACTTATAAGGAGAACACGGGAGCGACGGTTCCACAATCTGTAATCAGCGAAAGCGAGGGAAAGTATGCGGCGCGGCTAACGACAACAAACTAGGAGTCTTGTTACTATGGCGACAGATAATGCATCGGTTGTGATATGGCATTTTTTTGCTAACACGTACAGATGTATAAGTACAACTATGTATTTCTTGCAGCACTTTATACTTGCTTCTTTATTATGCTAAAGTCAGATATTTGTATACTTACGTCAGGCGATTTCGTACTAAATTTTTTTTAGTTTTAGTATTTTTTAATTATTATTTCAGACAACGCAGTCACCAAACATACACTCACGATATGTACATACAAAACATAACACAATACATCACGTAACCCAATTACCAGGCAGAAGTAAAACATAATACACAGGCTTGCAGTCCTTAAGGTTTTATAAATACTAAATTCTTGCTTCTTTATTCTGATGAAGCTAGGAGATGTTATGTTATTATATCTGGTGTTAGCATAGTTATTGTCCATGTGCCTCATTCCTACTGATCTGTAACTGTGGGACGGACACGGGATCTCGTCATATTCATCTTTTGGCCTCTCACAGACGCTTCACAGGTCGTTATTCATTCACTTCGTACACAGAGGTGATGAACTACTACTGTGGCCAGAGCTGAAGGAGTTTGGTGTGTGTGTGTGAATGTTGGTGGAGCTGCATTAGGGGCGAGCTGTAAAACACGTTTGTGGACGCACACTTCCTTCGTGGGGATCCTGAGGCGTTCCCACACCAGAGACTTCAACAAACAATAGTGTTGTCTTTGCAAGTTCCATCATGAACTGAGCAAACTTATGTCAAAACTTGGAAACAGTGATTCATGTCAAACAAATGATCCATTACTGTGCCATTCAAATAAATTAAACCTTTCACGTTTATTCATTGCTATTCACCCACTGCCATTGTGGACTGCACCCCCCTCGACCCGCTTGGGTGCCGCCTCAGTCCTGCACTGTAGAGCCTCAGTCCTGGATCTACAGCGTAAGTCCTGAATCTACAGCCTCAGTCCTGGATCTACAGCCTCAGTTCTAGATCTACAGCCTCAGTCCTGGGTCTACAACCTCAGTCCTGGATCTACAGCCTCAGTCCTGGATCTACAGCCTCAGTCCTGGATCTACAGCCTCAGTCCTGGATCTACAGCCTCAGTCCTGGATCTACAGCCTCAGTCCTGGATCTACAGCCTCAGTCCTGGATCTACAGCCTCAGTCCTAGATCTACAGCCTCAGTCCCCGATCTACAGCCTCAGTCCTGGATCTACAGCCTCAGTCCTGGGTCTACAGCGTCAGTCCTGGATCTACAGCCTCAGTCCTGGATCTACAGCCTCAGTTCTAGATCTACAGCCTCAGTCCTGGGTCTACAACCTCAGTCCTGGATCTACAGCCTCAGTCCTGGATCTACAGCCTCAGTCCTGGATCTACACCCTCAGTCCTGGATCTACAGCCTCAGTCCTGGATCTACAGCCTCAGTCCTGGATCTACAGCCTCAGTCCTGGATCTACAGCCTCAGTCCTAGATCTACAGCCTCAGTCCCCGATCTACAGCCTCAGTCCTGGATCTACAGCCTCAGTCCTGGGTCTACAGCGTCAGTCCTGGATCTACAGCCTCAGTCCTGGGTCTACAGCGTCAGTCCTGGATCTACAGCCTCAGTCCTGGGTCTACAGCGTCAGTCCTGGATGTGGATAAGGATGTTGGGTCATCTCTGCTTAGACCGCCTCCCCACTGACCTTTAGGCCAAAGCAGTACTGTTATGGTGAGTACAAACTGACGGTTTTAGTGTCGTGGGAATGTTGAACAAAATCACTGATCAAGATGGTTTTTAAGTATATTGATAAAATATATGTTTAGTAGAATATTTATTTACACATGAACGAGAGAAAAGTTTGTTTTCATGTTTCTCTTTAATGTTCCAATTTTGCATTATCGATATAAAACCAATACAGACACGACAGAGAGCTACTTTTATCAAACAGAAGTGACAGAGAGCTACTTTTATCAAACAGACACGACAGAGAGCTACTTTTATCAAACAGACATGACAGAGAGCTACTTTTATCAAACAGAAAGGACAGAGAGCTACTTTTATCAAACAGACATGACAGAGAGCTACTTTCATCAAACAGACATGACAGAAAGCTACTTTTATCAATGAGAGAAAGCTACTTTTATCAAACAGAAGTGACAGAGAGCTACTTTTATCCAACAGACATGACAGAGAGCTACTTTTATCAATGACAGAAAGCTACTTTTATCAAACAGAAGTGACAGAGAGCTACTTTTATCCAACAGACATGACAGAGAGATACTTTTATCAAACATGACAGAGAGCTACTTTTATCCAACAGACATGACAGAGAGCTACTTTTATCAAACAGACATGACAGAGAGCTACTTTTATCAGTGACAGAGAGCTACTTTTATCAATGACAGAGAGCTACTTTTATCAAACAGAAATGACAGAGAGCTACTTTTATCAAACAGAAATGACAGAGAGCTACTTTTATCCAACAGACATGACAGAGAGCTACTTTTATCAAACAGACATGACAGAGAGCTACTTTTATCAGTGACAAAGAGCTACTTTTATCAATGATAGAGAGCTACTTTTATCAAACAGAAATGACAGAGAGCTACTTTTATCCAACAGACATGACAGAGAGCTACTTTTATCAATGACAGAGAGCTACTTTTATCAAACAGACATGACAGAGAGCTACTTTTATCAATGACAGAGAGCTACTTTTATCAAACAGACATGACAGAGAGCTACTTTTATCAATGATAGAGAGCTACTTTTATCAAACAGAAATGACAGAGAGCTACTTTTATCCAACAGACATGACAGAGAGCTACTTTTATCAAACAGACATGACAGAGAGCTACTTTTATCGATGACAGAGAGCTACTTTTATCAAACAGACATGACAGAGAGCTACTTTTATCAATGACAGAGAGCTACTTTTATCAAACAGACATGACAGAGAGCTACTTTTATCAATGACAGAGAGCTACTTTTATCAAACAGAAATGACAGAGAGCTACTTTTATCCAACAGACATGACAGAGAGATACTTTTATCAAACAGACATGACAGAGAGCTACTTTTATCAATGACAGAGAGCTACTTTTATCAATGACAGAGAGCTACTTTTATCAGAGAGAAATGACAGAGAGCTACTTTTATCAATGACAGAGAGTGCATGTTCTTGAACACTTCACTGCGGATTGTAGCGTCTCACAGTCGCACTCACAAACACACACTCACCCTGAACTATTGCACATGTGGTAAGGGAAACCGGAGTACTCGGAAGAAACTTACACAAACACGGGGAGAACATGCAAACTCCACTCAGAAAGGCCCTGTTCCGACTAGGATTTCAACCCAGAACTTTCCAAATTTGGACCGAATTTGGTTTTACCTGCCGGCTTTGAAGACCGTGATGATACGGGACATTTAGAAACATTTATGAACATTTATGAACATTGTGGACCAATAACTCTTATGTGTTTGTTATCATTGCATTTCCTGTGTTCAAACTGATTCTTTCATCTGTTGTTGGTGAATCGGCAACTTTGTAAAGTGCTCCGAGACGACTCAGGTCTATACACAAATACATACCATTGAATTAAGGTAGAAACAATACAAACACTTGTACTTTTAGAAGGTAACCAGCTAATTAAGCAACATGTCTTTATCCCCACTGCTGTCAGACTGTACAATAAGTCACTTCAAGTCATTTTAAGTCACTTGCACGAGGACTGATAAAAAAAAACAAGCTGCACTACTATTGCCACCGTTTCCTAATTGCCACTTTTATTGTACATAATATATCATGCATTTAACATGATTCTATCCATGCCAGATATAACCAAGATCAATTAAGTCTATAAAGTCTATCTTACAGGTTCAGGATTTGGACCTGGCAACCCTTTCATGAACAAACTGCAACATTGTTCTTCCCCAAAACATCTTGTCGTGATAAAACATCTAATTTTAATGTTACAAGGTCAAATCTCTAACATTTAATAAGCTCAGCAGAATCCTCCACAGATTCCCGAACCTCCCGCGAGCTCCCAAATTGTTCCGACAAAAACTATTTTGTGGAAGTAAGCGTTTTCCAGCGTCTGCACACGACGTGGGGCGAGCTGGACGCTGCTGTGTTATTGTAATTACTGCCCCGCCCTTACGGCTATATGATATTTAATCTATCAGTGAAATTAAACTCATAAATCACTCAACAGCTGTGACTCCCTGTCCGCTCTCCCACCAAGACCAGCGGAAAGACGGAACCAGGAGGAACACGGACCCACGCTGGTCTGGGATCAGCCGAGACCGAGACTGGGACCGCAACACCACCTCTGGCATCAGATTTAGCTTAAAAGTTAAAAGTTAATTAGAGCTGGGATTCAAAAGTGTATTGGTAACAGAGGAGCTGAGTAGTCCTGGATCTACAGCCTCAGTCCTGGATCTACAGCCTCAGTCTTGGGTCTGGGTCTACAGCCTCAGTCCTGGATCTACAGCCTCAGTCTTGGGTCTGGATCTACAGCCTCAGTCCTGGGTCTACAGCCTCAGTCACAGCCTCAGTCTTGGGTCTGGATCTACAGCCTCAGTCCTGGATCTACAGCCTCAGTCTTGGGTCTGGATCTACAGCCTCAGTCCTGGATCTACAGCCTCAGTCCTGGATCTACAGCCTCAGTCCTGGATCTACAGTCTCAGTCCTGGATCTACAGCCTCAGTCCTGGATCTACAGCCTCAGTCCTGGATCTACAGCCTCAGTCCTGGATCTACAGCCTCAGTCCTGGATCTACAGCCTCAGTCCTGGATCTACAGTCTCAGTCCTGGATCTACAGTCTCAGTCCTGGATCTACAGCCTCAGTCCTGGATCTACAGCCTCAGTCCTGGATCTACAGCCTTAGTCCTGGATCTACAGTCTCAGTCCTGGATCTACAGCCTCAGTCCTGGATCTACAGCCTCAGTCCTGGATCTACAGCCTCAGTCCTGGATCTACAGCCTCAGTCCTGGATCTACAGCCTCAGTCCTGGATCTACAGCCTCAGTCCTGGATCTACAGCCTCAGTCCTGGATCTACAGCCTCAGTCCTGGATCTACAGCCTCAGTCCTGGATCTACAGCCTCAGTCCTGGATCTACAGCCTCAGTCCTGGATCTACAGCCTCAGTCCTGGATCTACAGCCTCAGTCCTGGATCTACAGCCTCAGTCCTGGATCTACAGCCTCAGCCCTATACTTCAAAAAACACTGATTCTCATTTTCCACCAACAACCACCAACCCTGCCCGCTTCATTAACACTAGAACTCCCAGAGCAGTCAATTTGACTGCCTTTAGTTTTGTAAGAGTAATTAAAAACATATGTAATTTTTTTCTCTTCATAACTGCTTTTTTATGTCATTATTTTTATGACATTTTTATTTACTTTGGAAATTTGTGTAGTTTTACCTTTACCTCCCAGAGAAGAGGCAGCACTAGTTACCATAGCAACATAATGTTTACTTTCTACCACTTAGCATCAGCTAGCCTTTGCTGTATTGCAAGTTTTATTCAAGTGTTTTAGCTGTTTGTATAAATGAGTAAAGGTAAAAAAATAAAAAAACAAATAAAATAACTTACTTTTAATGCATCCATCCAAAATCGTAATATTTTTGCAATTCCTCAGATCCCATTGGTCAGAATAATAATTATAATTATTATTCGGGTCATAATTGTGGGAGTCCTAGCATTACATCATTAGCAAAGCACTTATCTGTAACCGTGGTAACAGTCCATGTAATATCGTTTTTATACCAGGAGTGTGGGTCATGAAAAGTATCGTCCATTCTCACTTTCCACCAACGACCACCAACTCTGTCCGCTTCATTAAAACCCCGTTGGAGGAAAAGCATTAGGAGTCCCATTGTCCCATCTCTATTTCCTCTCCTCCCCCTCTCCCTCCCCCCTCTCCCTCCCGCCCTCCCACCTTCTCTCCCCCTGACACTACACAAGCCGAGGCACTTCACAAACAGCTGACGTTTTAACAGGCTTACAACAGCTGACGCGAGCTACAGGTGGAGCAGGGGGACCTCTCAACAGACCCCCCCCTCGTGTCTCTCTCACCCCTCACCCTCCCCCTCTCTCTCTCTCTCTCCCTCTCTTCTCTTGTTCCAAACGACCTCATAACTCCTCTCACCTGTTGCGACTCCGGAGGAATTGTGGTCCATTCTTCGGCAGCGCGTTCTGACGGCCCGCTAGCTAGCATGTGTCGCGCAGAGTGTTATATGAACGACAGATGCTCCACGCCGCACTGGTTAAAAAGGCTAAGCTCCTTTGCGGTGAGGAGGACGGCGTGTGGGTAATCCGGTTTTATTGTTATAAAACTGGTAAAAGGACAGGATTCAATGCGGAAGAATGAGGTCGTGTGATTGATTCTGTTCAGTATTGTGATATTTTGCACATAAATTAGAACAGTAGAGTAAAGTATTGTGATATTTCTTAAGTACTTTAGTGTTTTCTCTGAATTAACTTTGATATTTATGCTCTAGACTTATGCTAAAGCCAGAGATTGTATACTTGCTTCTTTATTAAGCTAGAGCCAGAGATGTTAAACTTAATTCTTGCTACTTTATTATGCTAAAGTTAGAAATTTATTTTATTTTAGCATAGAGTTTTTGTTTCTCTTGTGTTGTGCTGCTGCTCATTTCTACTGTTCTGTTACCTCATGTTAGCAACCGGAGCTAGCCCCTTTCTGAACAAATGCCCATATAAGTAAATAGACTCCAGCTAGCTTATCTTCAAATCGGCTTCTTCTGCAATAATCAGTGAATCAAATCTGTATTTGTAGAGCACATTTAAAACATCCTGGGTTTACCAAAGAGCTGAACAGACAGTAAAGAAACAGCACAATAAACCACACACAAATACAGAAATATATGAAAACTGAAAATGTGTCTCTTTCTACCTGGTATTAAGGCTAACACTACGCTGACATCAACTCCAAATATACGGCTTTCCCACAACTCAGCCGTTTTTCTCAACAAGACTTTAACTATCTGGGTAAAACCATAGAATACAGCAGAGATGCAGAGTCCAGACCATGTAAAAAAAAAAAAAATCATCAATAAACCACTAATTATGACTTATTCTTGGAACCTCCGGACAGACTTTGGTCTACGGCAGTGTTAAAAAGTCATTCTTGCATCATATCATAATCGCTGTTCCCCTGTCATGGTGTGAAGCTAACCCCCTCTGAACAAATGCCCATATAAGGAAATTGGCTCCAGCTAGCTTATGCTAAAATCAGCTTCTTCAGCATTGAGGCGAACACTGTGGTGTACTCAATGGCTACAACAAAATGTATATAGTGTCAAATGAAATCTAATCCAACCCACTTTATATACAGTAGCATATTTCAAAAACACAGAGTTCCCAAAGTGCGGCACAATAAAAGACTAAAACATAAGCCGGATAAGTTGGAATTTTACCACAGGGTTTTCAGAGTTTGTCCTTGCAGATGCGGAAGGGTCTAAAGACAGTGGTGATGTCCCAGGACGCTCTCCACATACAACAATATATAAGGAAACATTTATTAACATTTATAGACATTGGTCCCTGCCCCTTATGGACCAATGTCTCTATGTGTTTTTTATCAGTTTGATCAGTTTGATGACCCTTGTCCTGGTCTGTGTTGGCGAACGGACAGCTTAGTACAGTCCTCCAAGATTACTGCGGTTACATGAAATACAAAAATTGAATTGAATCGGTAAATAGTCATTCTTGCACCAGATCTTAATATTTGTGCATCTAAAAGCTACAGATAGACTACAGTTCGTGAAAGACTGTCTCTTGAATCAACGATCGTCTCGTTAAAGGTGCAGTAAGCGATTTGGGTAGCTTAGCCGTAGCACCAACTCGAAACCACCCACCCCCCCTCTCCACTAAACCAAACATCCATCAGAAACAGGAAGAGGGTGAAGGGAGTAAGTGGTTCCCATCCCACTTTAAGGGTTTAGGAACGTTTTCCCTTAATATAAAAAAAAATGCGTCTGGAAAAAAATCACCGACTGCATCCTTAAATCCATCAAAGTCTGAGAAACAGGAAGTGAGTGGACATAGAAGTTTCGTGGCATTTTCTGGTGTAGGATTATGGACGGATCAGTGGCACTAAAAAACAAAGAGATTCTACAACACAACATCTACTTTGGCCGGACGACAAATCACAGCGAACGCCTTCTCTGGTGAACAGAGTGGAACACGCGGCTCGACTTCTGAAATGAAGGAAAGATGGGAGAAAGAGCATGCATTCGAGATCACAGGCCGTCCAACTCCAGTCGCAGAAGCATTTAAAGATTGAAGAAGGAGCCGCAGGAGGCCGCAGTCCCCGCCACGCTCCCTCCGCCAGCACCAGAGTCAAACAAACCCAAAACAAACATGAGAAAAAGCGGCTGGAGATCACTGCTTTGCTACGACCATGAGTCAGAAGAGAAAATCCACTACGAACAGATCACTTTGCGGTCCACAGAGGTTCCCCATTGGGTTCTTTGACCCTAGATAATACTGCAGTAGATTTACACGGTTTTGACCTAATATAGTTCATATGAGGCTTCCAACTGAGATTATTTTGTAGAAGTATCACAAGGAATCTTACTCGTTCTAGGATTAAGGATTCTTTCTCAACTGCATCTGTTAAAATGTCTAGGTTTTTGCCATAACTCAGCATGTTAGTGTCATCGGCAAATAACGTAAGGTTTGATGATTTTGAAGCCAGACAGAGATCATTAATATACACGAGAAAGAATAGTGTTCCCTGACTTCCTTCTATGTGGCGATACTCTCCAACCCTCAGAGGAGAAGAAGTATCTTGGACACTACATAACGTCTGACCTCTCTGACGATAGAGACATGTATCGACAGCCGTGTAAACTTTATGGCCAGGCTAATATGCTCGCTCGGAACTTTCACATGTGCTCTAGACATGTTAAAATTAAAATCTGTTCTTTCTGTTCGCCCTTGTTTACGGCACAGCTCTGGCGTAGGTATAAGAAAAAGAGTATGCAATAGGGCTGCAACTAACGATTATTTTGATAATCGATTAATCAGGCGATTATTTTTACGACTAATCGATTAATTGGTTTATGTACTTATATTTTAGTTTTGCCAATTTTTTTCCAAGTAAATTGTTAACAAAGGGCCTTCATCATTCAACATAGACTTTTTAGAGATTTTAACCATTTTACATATTCATATCCACATCAAAAACATATCTGGAGCTGTTTATTATGTCTTTGTAATCCTTTGTTGAACTCAATGTCGACCATCAAAACAAAACACTGACCGTTACATGCTCTAGCAAATTTCACAAGGAGATTTCCAATAAGGTTTTCACCATGAAAATCCTTAGGGCTTCTGAAGTAGTTTAAAATCCCGAACAAGGCTTATTTAAGTTGATAAACTACGCTTCGTTTAAGGTGCTCACGCAGAGACGTAGTACTCCCGTGCCAGGCCAAGTCAGTAGCGCAGAGTTTACAGGTTACTCTTCTTTTTTGAAGGTTCAAAGTAAAGTGCTCCCACACTTTGGATGACTTCGTTCGATTAGGTTTGTCTTCTGCTTTTTTCCTTTTCTTTCTCGAGCTAACTCCACTGCCGCTTGCCTCCGCCATCTTGCTGTATGCTGAAGAGAAGCTGTGCGCGAAGCATGTGACATAAACGGAGGCCAGCTATTGGCTATTCGCTACTTCTCCTGCTGTAAAACCTCCGGTGGCTCATTACTGCCACCATTTGGTCACCGCAGAGTTAAAATATGCACGAAATGAGCCGCTTACGGCAAAATAAAAGTTATTTAGCGACTAATCGATGACTAAATTAGTTGACAACTATTTGAATAATCGATTTTAATCGATTAAATCGATTAGTTGTTTCAGCTCTAGTATGCAGAGTCTAAATGTGGCTCACAGTGACTCTCTGAGGATCCTGTTGAAAGGGCCCAGGTTTTGTAGCGCCAGTGAAATGTTTGTAAATTGTGGTGCGAGGTCATGTCTCCATCAGATATTGTATTTACTCTTTTATGTGCAGAGCCGTGAGTCTGTCAAACCAGATCATCCAAGCTCTGGTCTGTCCTAGGAGGAGCTCTGTTAGGTTCTCCTCTGACTTATGGAGGCTGCCTGTACACCTGTTTTTAGTTTTATTGTATACAAATGTTTTTTTTGTTAAATCTATGAACCAGTCTTCTCTGTGTTCTTAATAAAGAATTAAATGAATTGCATTGAATTGAAAATAAAAAGGGACCCAACACTGACCCCTGTGGGACCCCGCACACCATCGTCATGAACTGGTAATCAGTACCATTGATGTGAACATACTGGGATCTGTTCGTTTGATAAGTCCAGAGCTGCGAGAAGGCCACACCTCTAGTCCCATATCTGTACACTAAAGATTCACTGTATCAACAGCTTTGATCTAGGAATACACCAATACAATAGCGCAGTGTCTCCCAAAGTGGGGTCCGCGGCCCCCTGGTGGGCCGCGAGGGTACTGCAGGGGGGCCGCGGGAGGTCATAAAAAAAATAAAAAAATAATATAATTATCTAATGTTAAATTTATAATGTTTTGTTTGTAATATTAAAATATTTGTGTTCATTATTTGACTTGAATAATCCACTGTAATCATTTTTGTATTACAATGTTTGTAGCAGAGGCTATTTCCCCAAAATAAAATAACCAGAAGAGCCTATTCTTAATGTTGTCTTCTTGGTTATTATTTTGGGGGGCCACGCAGACCCGTCAGATTTTTAAGGGGTATATATATATTAAATATTGTCTATGCCTTCACATAAACTTTCACTCCATAAACAGTGGCAATTAACTACTATTGTAGCCACATCTGCCCTGGGACACACTGTGAGAAGCGAGGCAACCAGTCTGTGCCATCGACCCCTCCCACCACCACCAACCACTCTCTCTCACACACACACACACACACACACAAATCTCATTTTATAGTGGGCGAAGTGCCTTGCCTCAGGACACATATACATTTTGGCACTTTACAGCCGCCCCACCGTGGCACCTGTTGTTCCCAGAGGTCTCCCATCACAGTACTAACCAGGCACTGCCCCACTTAGCTTCAGAGGTCTGACAGGATCTGGCTTTTACCTGCAGCTATGGTCACAGTTTGATCCTTGCAGAGACCCGACAGCCTCACACAGATGTTTAAGCCCGGTCTCGAACACCAACCCACCTCCTCCTCTTGGACCGCAGTGAACTTTCTGTGGTGGAACTTTGCGACATCACTTCGTACCGTTCTCCAAAGGCTTCTGTCAGACAAAACTCCTCGGCGACGGAACGCATGCTCAGGATATTAAGCGCGGCAGCACGGGGTTGGCGGCTCAGAAGAACAGAGCGGATTTGAAAGCGCAGCGTTTCTTTGGATTGGGAGAGAAAAGCGCGGCGTGAAAAAAGACAAAGTATCTGGATTACACATTCTTGCTACGTGTGCAAAAGTCTCTCTGCTTTTCACCAGTTGGAAGCTAACTTTTAAAAAGGCGCCATGTGTGGTTTTTGTTCCTCCGCCGCCGTGTGATGGATGCGGCGTCGAGGCACAAAACAGGCTCTCGTTAAAAATTGAGGACGGATGAATATGAAGAGGGTTTAACGGTCAGCGGGATCAGGGGTTGCCAGGTTTTCACTCCAAACGTGCAGAGACGAGATGAGAGATCAGGGAGAGGTGGACTGTACAGATGTGGAGGTTTAAGGAGCTATTGTTTAAAAAGGAAATATGGAAAAATCATGTGGAGAGTGATGATGAGTGGTGTGTGTGTGTGCGTGTACTTTAACAAATATATGTATGAAAGTTGTTGAAACTTGTGTTTGCAGACAAAGAGAGAGAGAGACCTGAGAGGGACCAGAGGGACTAGAGCGACACTAGAGAGAGAGACCAGCGAGAAACCAGAGAGAGACCAGTGAGCCAGCGAGAGACCAGATAGAGACCAGTGAGAGACATGAGAGACTAGAGAGACACTAGAGAGAGAGACCAGAGAGAGACCAGCGAGAGACCAGAGAGAGACTAGAGAGAGACTAGAGAGAGACCAGAGAGAGACCAGAAAGAGACTGGAAAGAGACCACAGAGAGCCTAGAGAGAGACAGGAGGGAGAGACAAAAGAGAGAGACTGGAGAGAGGCCGGAGAGAGACCAGAGAGAGACCAGAGAGAGGCAAGAGAGAGACTAGAACGAGACTGGAGAGAGACCAAAGAGAGACCAGAGAGAGAGACCAGAGAGAGACCAGAGAGAGACTAGAGAGAGACCAGAGAGAGGCAAGAGAGAGACTAGAAAGAGACTAGAAAGAGACTGGAGAGAGACCAAAGAGAGACCAGAGAGAGACTAGAGAGAGAGAGAGACCAGAGAGAGACCAGAGAGAGACCAGAGAAAGAGACCAGAGAGAGACCAGAGAGAAACCAGAGAGAGAGAGACTAGAGAGAGACCGGAGAGAGACCAGAGAGAGACCAGAGAGAGACTGGAAGGAGACCACAGAGAGCCTAGAGAGACAGGAGAGAGAGACTGAAAAGAGGCCGGAGAGAGGCCGGAGAGAGACTAGAGAGAGACTAGAGAGACCAGAGAGAGACCAGAGAGAGAGACCAGAGAGAGACCAGAGAGAGAGACCACAGAGAGCCTAGCGAGACACTAGAGCGACACCAGAGAATAAACAAACATAGATAAACAGTTTATGAAGCAGCCAGTGCAGTATTGTCTGGATCTATGTGTTAAATGTCCTCATGACTTCTTCTGCTGCTCAGGTCATGTGACACATCTCTGCACGAGCCCCACCAGACCCCAGTGATGTCATTATTCTTAGACTTCAAAACAAACGAGCGAACACTCCCGGAGCAGCCCTCAGACGGCTCCTCGGCTAACAGTTCACACACCACGGACCACCACAGCCTGTCCTGACGCAGCCCGGCGCTAATGCTAATGAGGCTTGAGCAAACATCTTAAGAGCCGCCTTATCTCGTGCATCCGTCTCGCTAACGCTCGCTCTCACATCTCGCTTCTCCTCCTCTCTCTCCTGAGAAATCACACTTCTCTCCGGCTCGTCGTGCAGATTCAGTTGTTGCTTGCCGATAGAGGAGGGTCCAAGGACGATCCAGGACACTCCACATTCAACGACATCAATTAAATGTATTTTCTCTCTGGTCTCTCTCTGGTCACAGTTTGGTCCCTCTGGTCTCTCTCTGGTCTATTTTTGGTCTCTTTCTGGTGTCTCTCTCTGGGTCTTTCTCTGATGACTCTCTCTGGTGTCTCTCTGGTCTATCTCTCTGGTCTCTCTCTGGTCTCTCTCTGTGGTCACTCTCTCTGGTCTCTCTCTCTGGTCTCTCTCTCTGGTCACTCTCTCTGGTCACTCTCTCTGGTCACTCTCTCTGGTCACTCTCTCTGGTCACTCTCTCTGGTCTCTCTCTCTGGTCTCTCTCTCTGGTCACTCTCTCTGGTCACTCTCTCTGGTCACTCTCTCTGGTCACTCTCTCTGGTCACTCTCTCTGGTCACTCTCTCTGGTCACTCTCTGGTCTCTCTCTGGTCTCTCTCTGGTCTCTCTCTGGTCTCTCTCTGGTCACTCTCTGGTCACTCTCTGGTCACTCTCTGGTCACTCTCTGGTCTCTCTTTGGTCTCTCTCTGGTCTCTCTCTCTGGTCTCTCTCTCTGGTCTCTCTCTCTGGTCACTCTCTCTGGTCACTCTCTCTGGTCACTCTCTCTGGTCACTCTCTCTGGTCACTCTCTCTGGTCTCTCTCTCTGGTCACTCTCTCTGGTCTCTCTCTGGTCTCTCTCTGGTCTCTCTCTGGTCTCTCTCTCTCTGGTCTCTCTCTCTCTGGTCTCTCTCTCTGGTCTCTCTCTCTGGTCTCTCTCTCTGGTCTCTCTCTCTGGTCTCTCTCTCTGGTCTCTCTCTCTGGTCTCTCTCTCTGGTCACAGTTTGGTCCCTCTGGTCTCTCTCTGGTCTCTGTGTGGTCTCTCTCTCTGGTCTCTCTCTAGTCTCTCTCTAGTCTCTCTCTAGTCTCTCTCTAGTCTCTCTCTAGTCTCTCTCTAGTCTCTCTATGGTCTCTCTATGGTCTCTCTATGGTCTTGCTCTCTCGTTTCTATCGTGTCTCTCCAGTTTCCCTGTGGTCTCGCTCTCTCGTCTATCTCTGGTGTGTCTCTAGTCTCTCCGGTCTCTCTCTGGTCTCTTTCTAGTCTCTTTCTAGTCTCTCTTTAGTCTACCTCTGGCCTCGCTCTCTGGTCTCTCTAGTCTCTCTCCCATCTCTCTCTGGACTCTTTCTCTTGAGTCTCTAGTCTCTCTCTGCTCTCTCTCTGGTGTCTCTCTGGTGTCTCTCTGGTGTCTCTCTGGTGTCTCTCTGGTGTCTCTCTGGTGTCTCTCTTGTGTCTCTCTTGTGTCTCTCTTGTGTCTCTCTTGTGTCTCTCTGGTGTCTCTCTGGTGTCTCTCTTGTGTCTCTCTTGTGTCTCTCTGGTGTCTCTCTGGTGTCTCTCTGGTGTCTCTCTTGTGTCTCTCTTGTGTCTCTCTTGTGTCTCTCTTGTGTCTCTCTTGTGTCTCTCTTGTGTCTCTCTTGTGTCTCTCTTGTGTCTCTCTTGTGTCTCTCTGGTGTCTCTCTGGTGTCTCTCTGGTCTCTCTCTGGTCTCTCTCTGGTCTCTCTCTGGTGTCTCTCTGGTGTCTCTGTCTCTGGTCTCTCTCTGGTGTCTCTCTGGTGTCTCTGTCTCTGGTCTCCCTCTACTCCCTCTCTTCTCCTCCTGTTACATCTTGGCTCAGCTCAGATCTGGAAACAGCTTTTGGGTTCAATCATCAGGGTCTCTCTCTCTTCTCCTGCACCATCTCGGCTTCGTCAAACCTTTTCAAACCCTGGTACAAAAGCACAGACCGTGTTTTCCTCTCTCCGCCGCGGCCGGGAGCAGATCGAGGGTGTACTTTTGCGGTCGTCGGCATTAGATAAGCGTTTATTTGATGCCGCTGAATGAGCTGACTCTCGCTCACCCTTCGCCCGGGCCGCTCGCGCTCTCCAGCCCACACGCCGTACCCATGTTTCGGGGCGCGCACACAACATCCGCCCACGGCCTCCATCCAAGCTCTCTCTCTTTCTCTCTCTCTCTCTTTCCCTCTCCTTCTCTCTCTCCATCCATCGCCCGTTCTCTCCGGAGGATTCTGCACACTCTGCTTGTTGTTGGTTCTGTGAATGTGTGGTTCGGCAACATCACAGTCAAAGAAAGGAGAGTGCTCTGGTCTCGCTCTGGTCTCTCTCTGGTCTCTCTCTGCTCTCTCTCTGGTCTCTCTCTGGTCTCTCTCTGGTCTCTCTCTGGTCTCTCTCTGGTCTCTCTCTGGTCTCTCTCTGGTCTCTCTCTGGTCTCTCTCTCTGGTCTCTCTCTCTGGTCTCTCTCTGGTCTCTCTCTGGTCTCTCTCTGGTCTCTCTCTGGTCTCTCTCTGGTCTCTCTCTGGTCTCTCTCTGGTCTCTCTCCGGTCTCTCTCCGGTCTCTCTCTGGTCTCTCTCCAGTCTCTCTCTTCGCTAACGACAGACTAGAGAATCAAACATAATAAAAACAAACCCATAGGAACCATGGGTCCACAGGGAGAAGGAAGACCACTGTATTTTCTCGATACCATGAAACTTGAGACGTTGTCGTTCACTGATTCCTTTCTGCCGTTGTGCGTCACGTCTTTGCATTTGTCGTGCTAATTTGCCATCACAACAATATCATTCCTTGAAGTCGCTCGTTCATTAGCGCTTTCTGACAATAGCTAATGATGCCGGAGACAATTAACTCAAACTAACAAACTCGCCGACGCTTTCGAACACGAAAAGTTGCATTTTTTTCCACCTCTGATAAAACGTCTACTTTCTACCGCGGCACGTTCCACGAAGCTGGGATCAAAAGTCAGCTTTGTAAAGATCCGACAAAAACAAATGAATAAAAACTACTGTTGACTAAAGACGGCTTTGTTCGTCTGTGGAGAGAGTACCAGTGCACCAGGCAACGGATGAAGCGGAAGAACTAGAAGAATAATAGATAGATACTTTATGGTCTCTCTCAGGTCTCTCTCTTTGGTGTCTCTCTCTCTCTAGTCTGTCTCTGGTCTCTCTCCTGTCTCTCTCTCTCTCTAGTGTCACTCTGGTCTCTTTCTGGTTTCTCTGGTCTCTCTCTGGTCTCTCTCTGGTCTCTTTCTGGTCTCTTTCTGGTCTCTTTCTGGTCTCTTTCTGGTCTCTTTCTGGTCTCTTTCTGGTCTCTTTCTGGTCTCTTTCTGGTCTCTTTCTGGTCTCTTTCTGGTCTCTTTCTGGTCTCTCTCTGGTCTCTCTCTCTGGTCTTTTTCTGGTTTATCTGGTCTTTCTCTCTTCTCTCTCTGGTCTCTCTCTGATATCTCGCTGGTCTCTCTCTGGTCTCTCTCTGGTCTCGCTCTGGTCTCTCTCTGGTCTCTCTCTGGTCTCTCTCTGGTCTCTCTCTGGTCTCTGAAAGAAATAAACAAATACAAATCTTCCGAGTAGAGAGGACATTTATTTTAGATGTTATGGATATTTATGGAAAAGGTTCAGAAGGAAACTTGAAATATATCCAGTTTTGAATCTCTCCTTTTGCATTTTGTTCTTTAACTTGTGACTGAAATTCCCCCACAGTTTTAACCTTAATCTCAAACTTTAGAGAAAGACGTTTTACCATCAGAATCCTTCGTGTGGTCGGTGCTCACTGCTGCGGCACAGATTACAGAAGTTGGTTTAGTTTCATTTAAGACAACGGAGAATAATCTGCAGGCGCTAATAGACTCTGGCCCCTCTCTGCTCCGCGCTGCTAGCATTAGCCTCTGCATTAGCCTCTGCATCAGCCTCTGCATCAGCCTCTGCATCAGCCTCTGCATCAGCCTCTGCATCAGCCTCTGCATTAGCCTCTGCATTAGCCTCTGCATTAGCCTCTGCATTAGCCTCTGCATTAGCCTCTGCATTAGCCTCTGCATCAGCCTCTGCATCAGCCTCTGCATCAGCCTCTGCATCAGCCTCTGCATCAGCCTCTGCATTAGCCTCTGCATTAGCCTCTGCGTAATGAGGCAGCACCGAAGATCCCCGAGCGAGGCCGAGGGGGAGACGCACCGCTGTTTTGTTGGAATCAGGCTGTAACCTTTATGCTCTGACAGGGAGGGGGGAGGAAGGGGGAGAGGGAATTCTGAATCTACTACAGTCCACTAGTCTCTCTCCAGTCTCTCTCTCTCTCGTCTCTCTCTCTGGTCTCTCTCTCTGGTCTCTCTCTCGTCTTTCTCTGGTCTCTCTCTGGTCTCTCTCTGGTCCCTCTCTGGTCCCTCTCTGGACTCTCTCTGGACTCTCTCTGGACTCTCTCTGGACTCTCTCTGGTCTCTCTCTGGTCGCTCTCTGGTCGCTCTCTGGTCTCTCTCTGGTCTCTCTCTGGTCTCTCTCTGGTCTCTCTCTGGTCTCTCTCTGGTCTCTCTCTGGCCTATCTCTGGCCTATCTCTGGCCTCTCTCTCTGGTCCCTCTCTGGTCCCTCTCTGGTCTCTCTCTGGTCTCTCTCTCTCTGGACTCTCTCTGGTCTCTCTCTCTGGCCTCTCTCTCTGGCCTCTCTCTCTCGTCCCTCTCTCGTCTCTCTCTCGTCTCTCTCTTGTCTCTCTCTCGTCTCTCTCTCGTCTCTCTCTCGTCTCTCTCTCGTCTCTCTCTTGTCTCTCTCTCGTCTCTCTCTGGCCTATCTCTGGCCTCTCTCTCTGGTCCCTCTCTGGTCCCTCTCTGGTCTCTCTCTGGTCTCTCTCTCTCTGGACTCTCTCTGGACTCTCTCTCTGGACTCTCTCTCGTCTCTCTCTGGTCTCTCTCTGGTCTCTCTCTGGTCTCTCTCTGGTCTCTCTCTCTGGCCTCTCTCTCTCTTTCTCTGGTCTCTCTCTCGTCTCTCTCTCGTCTCTCTCTGGCCTATCTCTGGCCTCTCTCTCTGGTCCCTCTCTGGTCCCTCTCTGGTCTCTCTCTGGTCTCTCTCTCTCTGGACTCTCTCTGGACTCTCTCTCTGGACTCTCTCTCGTCTCTCTCTGGTCTCTCTCTGGTCTCTCTCTCTGGCCTCTCTCTCTCTCTCTCTGGTCTCTCTCTCGACTCTCTCTGGACTCTCTCTGGACTCTCTCTCGTCTCTCTCTCGTCTCTCTCTCTCGTCTCTCTCTCGTCTCTCTCCGGTCTCTCTCTCGTCTCTCTCTCTCGTCTCTCTCTCGTCTCTCTCCGGTCTCTCTCCGGTCTCTCTCTCGTCTCTCTCTCGTCTCTCTCTCGACTCTCTCTCGTCTCTCTCTGGCCTATCTCTGGCCTCTCTCTCTGGTCCCTCTCTGGTCCCTCTCTGGTCCCTCTCTGGTCTCTCTCTGGTCTCTCTCTCTCTGGACTCTCTCTGGACTCTCTCTCTGGACTCTCTCTCGTCTCTCTCTGGTCTCTCTCTGGTCTCTCTCTGGTCTCTCTCTGGTCTCTCTCTCTGGCCTCTCTCTCTCTTTCTCTGGTCTCTCTCTCGTCTCTCTCTCGTCTCTCTCTGGCCTATCTCTGGCCTCTCTCTCTGGTCCCTCTCTGGTCCCTCTCTGGTCTCTCTCTGGTCTCTCTCTCTCTGGACTCTCTCTGGACTCTCTCTCTGGACTCTCTCTCGTCTCTCTCTGGTCTCTCTCTGGTCTCTCTCTGGTCTCTCTCTGGTCTCTCTCTCTGGCCTCTCTCTCTCTCTCTCTGGTCTCTCTCTCGACTCTCTCTGGACTCTCTCTGGACTCTCTCTCGTCTCTCTCTCGTCTCTCTCTCTCGTCTCTCTCTCGTCTCTCTCTCGTCTCTCTCCGGTCTCTCTCTCGTCTCTCTCTCTCGTCTCTCTCTCGTCTCTCTCCGGTCTCTCTCCGGTCTCTCTCTCGTCTCTCTCTCGTCTCTCTCTCGTCTCCCTCTCGTCTCTCTCTCGTCTCTCTCTCGTCTCTCTCTCGTCTCTCTCTCGTCTCTCTCTCGTCTCTCTCTCGTCTCTCTCGTCTCTCTCTCGTCTCACTCTCGTCTCACTCTCGTTTCACTCTCGTCTCACTCTCGTCTCCCTCTCGTCTCCCTCTCGTCTCTCTCTCGTCTCTCTCTCGTCTCTCTCTCGTCTCACTCTCGTCTCACTCTCGTCTCACTCTCGTCTCTCTCTCGTCTCTCTCTCGTCTCTCTCTCGTCTCTCTCTCGTCTCTCTCTCGTCTCTCTCTCGTCTCTCTCTCGTCTCTCTCTCGTCTCTCTCTCGTCTCTCTCTCGTCTCTCTCTCGTCTCTCTCTCGTCTCACTCTCGTCTCACTCTCGTCTCACTCTCGTCTCACTCTCGTCTCACTCTCGTCTCACTCTCGTCTCACTCTCGTCTCACTCTCGTCTCCCTCTCGTCTCCCTCTCGTCTCCCTCTCGTCTCCCTCTCGTCTCCCTCTCGTCTCCCTCTCGTCTCTCTCTGGTCTCTCTCCGGTCTCTCTCTGGTCTCTCTCTGGTCTCTCTCTGGTCTCTCTCTGGTCTCTATCTGGTCTCTCTCTGGTCTCTCTCTGGTCTCTCTCTGGCCTCTCTCTCTGGTCCCTCTCTGGTCTCTCTCTGGTCTCTCTCTCTGGTCTCTCTCTGGACTCTCTCTCGTCTCTCTCCGGTCTCTCTCTGGTCGGTAGTAATAATCTAGTACAATACCCAGAGCCGTCATTTTGACTGCTCCCACTCAAAACAATGGAAGTCTGAGAAATTCCGCCCCAAAAATATGTAGTTTTCCAGCAGATGTATGAAAAAAAGTAATTTATACGTCTGCTTTCAATAAGTGCTAAACTTGAATATAATTTAAATAAACATTTCTGTCTGTAATTTACCCGCTGTGGGACGAATATAGACACTCATTTATTTGTTCATAAAGTAAAAATGACTGCTCACATTTCAAAAATATAAGATAAGGTCATGGAAATAACGAGAGAAATAAAACACTCATAGAAAAAGTCAAAACATTTGGAAAAAACAAAAAGTGTTAGTGTTAAAGCCCAAAGCGTCAAATAGAGACTCACAGGGATCTACTCACAGGGACAATGGGCCTCATTCACGAATAACTTCGTAAGAAATTACTCAACTTTCTTCTCAAGTTGTCCTTAAGTAGATTTCTAAGAAGTCCCCACGTGGGATTCATCAACGCACTCGTAAGGCGCTGAATTGTTCGCAGCTGTTCTCTTAGCTTGATGAATCCCATTTCCTCGTAAGTACAGCGCGCGTGCCAGGTGCTTCATTAGCATAGGTACTTAGCATAAGTAACCGCCCACTAATGCCCATATAAGGGACTGCAGGGCCGTGTGCAGACGGCAGAGGAAACAGCAACAGGCCTAAAGCAACAGGCCACGGAGCAAAAGAGTCACCCTTTTTTCTTCTTTTACCAGACTGAGAATAAAGTTATAAAATGTTGACTTAAAAGTCGAAATATTATGATAATAAAGTCGAACTAGCAAAATTATGAGATTAATCTAAGAATATGATGAGATTAATCTCAAAATGTTATGAGCTTAATTTAAACATATATTATGTAGTATTTTAAAGATGAATCTCAAAATGTTTTGAGATTAATCTCAAAATATTTTGGACCCTGGGAGGAGATCCAGCGCGGACCAGCGCTGAGACCAATGCAGACCCGAGGAGAGACTGGAGTGACCAGCACACAGAAACCAGCGCGGACCTATAGGAGAGACCGCATAGACTGTAGTGACCTGACTGGAGAGACCGGTGCGCAGAGACCAGCGCGGACCGAAGATAGACCGCATAGACCAGACTTGAGAGACCAGCGCGGACCCGTATGGATCCAGGAGCATGCAGCACGGACCCGTATGGAGAGAGACCAGTGCAGACCCGTATATGGGAGAGACCAGTGCAGACCCGTCTAGATCCATGGGAGAGACCAGTGCAGACCAGTATAGATCCATGGGAGAGACCAGTGCAGACCAGTATAGATCCATGGGAGAGACCAGTGCAGACCCGTATAGATCCATGGGAGAGACTAGTGCAGACCCGTATAGATCCATGGGAGAGACCAGTGCAGAGACTCAGCGCGGACCCAGTAACCTCCTGCAGCAGCAGTATATATGCCGTTGTTCTGTGGCCCGTGGATAAAGAAATGCCCCCTATAAATAGGAAGGGGTCACTAATACACGGCAAGATTTCCAATGTATTTGATAAAGCGTTGGCACATTTCATTTCAAAATGAATTAAAAAGTAGGCCAGATCTGCAGTGAAAAAGGCGGTATATAAATAAAGATTACTAATAAAGATTACTACAAATAAATAAATACATACATCGATATGACGGACATATCACTGGAATGTTGTATTTTTATTCAACTTCACCAAAGAGGACAACCCCGGCGTGTGAACATGTCGGCACTGAATGCGTACGAGTGCTCCTGAGGACTCGTAGGATTTGTACTTGCCCAAGAGAAATTCTGGTTACGAGAAATATTCGTGAATGCCACTTTCTTCGTAAAAACCGCGTAAGTAGGATTTACGTACACATCTGTTCCTAAGAACCGTTCGTGAATGAGGCCCAATGTATTTAATTATAGATTTAACTATACATGTTTTGAGCCAGATTTTACAGTATTTTAAACACTGACATTTCCCCGCTGTGGGACCAACACAGGGTCTTAATCTTAATCTTAATCTGATGAAATGAAGAGAGAATGTGGTTTTCTGGTTTGTTCACAGCGTTCTCCTTTTCTCTGTGTTTAAAGCTTGGGTTCTTAACCTTGAGTCCAATGTTCCGGTCCTGGACGTGGAGCCATTTGTTTGTTCTGGATGTGAACCTTTCTGACCTTTCAGCCTCGTTCTGTTCTCAAAGAAACCAAGAAAACATCAACTTGTTCCCACTGTTTCCTGCTTTAATATCAGACCATACATCAGAGATTTTTGACTTCTGTCTTTATTATGATATTAATAATGAATCATTGGTTTTATACAGAGCTTTTTCAGTCATTCTTCATTCACTCCAAACACGGTGGTGATAGACTACTACTGTAGCCGCAGCTGCCCTGGGGCACACTGACAGAAGCGAGGCCACCAGTCTGTGCCATCAGCCCCTCCCACCACCACCAACCACTCACACACACACCAGACTCATTCTGATGTGGGTGAAGTGTCTTGCCTAAGGACACAACCACAGTTTGGCACTTTACAGCCACAGTCATCCCAATGTGGCACCTTCCCAGAGGTCTCCCATCACAGTACTAACCAGGCCCTGTCCTGCTTAGCTTCAGAGGTCTGACAGGATCTAGCTTTCACCTGCAGCTAAGGCCATGCATCGTGACTGAAGCAGCAAAGACAGTTCTGGGTTTGATTCCACCTCCAGACCTCTCAGCATGGAGTTTGCATGTTCTCCCCGTGTCTGCGTAGGAGAGAATACCAGGAGAGAAAACCAGAGGAGAGAAACCAGCAGAGAAGATCCAGAAGAGAGAGAACCAGAGGAGAGAGAACCAGAGGAGAGAAACCCAGGCAGAGAAACCAGCAGAGAGGATCCAGAGGTGAGAGAACCAGAGGAGACAACCAGGAGGAGAGAAAATCAGAGGAGAGAGAACCAGGAGAGAAACCAGGAGAGAAACCCAGGCAGAGAGGATCCAGAGGCTGTTGATGGTGTGTAGGGAGTCGCCTCATTCACACGAACGCAGAAGAATGTGGTCGGACCGAAGAGCTCAGTGACAGAGTAACACAACAAACGTCACGCACAACTTTCCACTCTCCGTCACCAGAGCCTCAGTCTGGCACATGGTATTTCTCTCTCTGTCTCTCTCTCTCCCTGACTCCTTCTCTCTCTTTATCTCTGTCTCTCTCTCGCTCTCTCTTCTCTCTCCGTCTCTTTCCATGTCTCTCTGTCTCTACATGTCTCTCTCTGTCTCTCTCTCTCTCTGTCTTTCTGTCTCTCTGTCTTTCTCTCTCCCTGACTCCTTCTCTCTCTCTTTATCTCTGTCTCTCTCTTTCTCTCTTCTCTCTCTGTCTTTTTCTATGTATATCTCTCTCTCTGTCTCTCTCTCTCTCTGTCTTTCTCTCTCTCTCTGTCTTTCTCTGTCTCTCTCTGTCTCTCTCTCTCCCTGACTCCTCTCTCTCTTTATCTCTGTCCCTCTCTCTCTCTTTTCTCTCTGTCTCTTTCTATGTATCTCTCTCTCTCTACTTTTCTCTCTCTCTACGTGTCTCTCTCTCTGTCTTTTTCTGTCTCTGTCTCTATCTCTGTCTCTCTCTCTCTCTCTGTCTGTCTTTCTATGTCTCTCTCTCTCTCTACGTGTCTCTCTCTCGGTCTTTCTCGGTCTTTCTCTGTCTGTCTCTCTCTCTCTCTGTCTATCTCTCTCTCTCTCTCTCTGTGTGTAAAATCACTATTACTCATATTTTTACTTATATCAAGAATGAAAAGCGCTTCTTTATCTCTGAACATAATTAAGATCCTCGGTTCTGAATTCGGGGAAAATGAAACAGTGACGTAAAAAACATTTTATTGTCAAACATTTTCAGAATCGTGGTTCGTCTGAATTTGTGGATCATAAAAACCCAATTACCAGAAAGAACTGATCTGGAACAGTGAATATGAGCCGTGGGTGAGCTTTAAAAACTTACAACGAAGACTGTTTTTACCATAGTCAGAGGAGAGGCCTGTCTCACATTTTCAGGAAGATTGATCCAGGTTTTAGCATGAATCTGAAACACTGCCTCCCAATGTCGAGTCCTGACTCTGGGGCCAGCAGGAGACCAGTCCCTGTGCTCCTCAGAGTCCGGTCTCTCTGTCTTTGTCTCTCTTTCTCTGTCTCACTCACTCTCTCCGCCTGTCTCTCTCTCTCTCCTGCTCTCTCTCTCTCCCTCTGTGTCTCTCGCTCTGTGTGTGTGTCTCTCTCTCTCTCTCTCTCATTGACTCCTTCTCTCTCTCTGTCTCTCCCTTTCTATCTCCCTGACTTCTTCACTCTCTATCTTTGTCTCTTCCTCTCTGTCTCTCCTAATCCGTACATACTGTACGTAGCTAGCATAACGGCGACTCCAAACCTGGCCTCTTATAGCCAGACCATGTTGCAGTGAGACCCTCTTGTAGCGAGACCCTGTTGTAGCGAGAGCCTCCTGTAGCGAGACCCTATTGTAGCGAGACCCTGCTGTAGCGAGACCCTCCTGTAGCGAGACCCTGCTGTAGCGAGACCCTGCTGTAGCGAGACCCTGCTGTAGCGAGACCCTCCTGTAGCGAGACCCTCCTGTAGCGAGACCCTGCTGTAGCGAGACCCTGCTGTAGCGAGACCCTGTGGTAGCGAGACCCTCCTGTAGCGAGACCCTGCTGTAGCAAGACCCTGTTGTAGCGAGACCCTGTTGTAGCGAGACCCTCCTGTAGCGAGACCCTCCTGTAGCGAGACCCTCCTGGAGCGAGACCCTGTCATAGCGAAACCCTGCTGTAGCGAGACCCTGTTGTAGGGAGACCTTGTCGTAGCGAGACCCTGTCGTAGCGAGACCCTGTCGTAGCGAGACCCTGCTGTAGCGAGACCATGCTGTAGCGAGACCCTGTTGTAGCGAGACCCTGTTGTAGCGATACCCTGCTGTAGCGAGACCCTGTTGTAGCGATACCCTGCTGTAGCGAGACCCCGTTGTAGCGAGACCCTGCTGTAGCGAGACCCTGCTGTAGCAAGACCCTCCTGTAGCGAGACCCTCCTGTAGCGAGACCCTCCTGTAGCGAGACCCTGTTGTAGCGAGACCTTGTTGTAGCGAGACCTTGTTGTAGCGAGACCTTGTTGTAGCGAGACCTTGTTGTAGCGAGACCCCCCTGTAGCGAGACCCTCCTGGAGCGAGACCCTGTCGTAGCGAGACCCTGTTGTAGCGAGACCCTGTCGTAGCGAGACCCTGCTGTAGCGAGACCATGCTGTAGCGAGACCCTGTTGTAGCGAGACCCTGCTGTAGCGAGACCCTGTTGTAGCGAGAACCTGCTGTAGCAGAGACCCTCCTGTAGCGAGACCCTGCTGTAGCAAGACCCTCCTGTAGCGAGACCCTCCTGTAGCGAGACCCTGCTGTAGCGAGACCTTGTTGTAGCGAGACCCCCCTGTAGCGAGACCCTGTCGTAGCGAGACCCTGCTACCCTGTTGTAGCGAGACCCTGTTGTAGCGAGACCCTGCTGTAGCGCGACCCTCCTGTAGCGAGACCCTGCTGTAGCGAGACCCTGTTGTAGCGAGACCCTGTAGTAGCGAGACCCTGTTGTAGCGAGACCCTGTTGTTGCGAGACCCTGTCGTAGCGAGACCCTGTTGGAGCGAGACCCTCTTGTAGCGAGACCCTGTTGGAGCGAGACCCTCTTGTAGCGAGACCCTGTTGGAGCAAGACCCTGCTGTAGCGAGACCCTCTTGTAGCGAGACCCTCCCGTCTGTCTCTCTCTCTCTGTGTGACGGAGACCCAGAACAATGATCCCTGACATCAGTGAGTGCTGTGAGGCGGCGATACATCATCAGGACTGTGGAGAGAACAGTAGCAGCGAGTCCCAAACTGCCGCCCATGACCTCACTCCATTATGTTGTCAGACCCTCGGGACCCTCGGTCTCGGCCCCGGACTTCTCAGGTCTATTGTTTCAGCGGGCCGACCTTGACCCGTGGCTTCTCCGGTGGTTTCCCGTTTCAAATCAATACACACTCCCAGCTCCCTCAGTACACACCGTTTGTTTTGCCCCAAATCAGGTCGACAAAGACAATTCTACACTGAGACGAGAAACGGTTAAAGGGGAGGTAGAGTGAAATTAAAGGGGAGGTAGTGTGAAGTTAAAGGGGAGGTAGTGTTAAGTTAAAGGGGAGGTAGTGTAAAGTTAAAGGGGAGGTAGTGTTAAGTTAAAAGGGGAGGTAGGGTTAAGTTAAAGGGGAGGTAGTGTGAAGTTAAAGGGAGGTAGTGTTAAGTTAAAGGGGAGGTAGTGTGAAGTTAAAGGGGAGGTAGTGTTAAGTTAAAGGGGAGGTAGTGATAAGTTAAAGGGGAGGTAGTGTTAAGTTAAAGGGGAGGTGGTGTTCAGTTAAAGGGGAGGTAGTGTTCAGTTAAAGAGGAGGTAGTGTTAAGTTAAAGGGGAGGTAGTGTTAAGTTAAAGGGGAGGTAGTGTTAAGTTAAAAGGGAGGTAGTATTAAGTTAAAGGGGAGGTAGTGTTCAGTTAAAGAGGAGGTAGTGTTAAGTTAAAGGGGAGGTAGTGTTAAGTTAAAGGGGAGGTAGTGTTAAGTTAAAGGAGAGATAGTGTTAAGTTAAAGGGGAGGTAGAGTTAAGTTAAAGGGGAGGTAGTGATACGTTAAAGGGGAGGTAGTGTTAAGTTAAAGGGGAGGTGGTGTTAAGTTAAAGGGGAGGTGGTGTTCAGTTAAAGGGGAGGTAGTGTTCAGTTAAAGAGGAGGTAGTGTTAAGTTAAAGGGGAGGTAGTGTTAAGTTAAAGGGGAGGTAGTGTTAAGTTAAAGGAGAGATAGTGTTAAGTTAAAAGGGAGGTAGTGTTAAGTTAAAGGGGAGGTAGTGTGAAGTTAAAGGGGAGGTAGTGTTCAGTTAAAGGGGAGGTAGTGTTAAGTTAAAGGAAGGTAGTGTTAAGTTAAAGGAAAGGTAGTGTTAAGTTAAAGGGGGGTAGTGTTAAGTTAAAGGAAAGGTAGTGTTAAGTTAAAGGGGGGTAGTGTTAAGTTAAAGGGGAGGTAGTGTGAAGTTAAAGGGGAGGTAGTGTGAAGTTAAAGGGGAGGTAGTGTTAAGTTAAAGGGGAGGTAGAGTGAAGTTAAAGGGGAGGTAGTGTTAAGTTAAAGGGGAGGTAGTGTTAAGTTAAAGGGGAGGTAGAGTGAAGTTAAAGGGGAGGTAGTGTTAAGTTAAAGGGGAGGTAGTGTGAAGTTAAAGGGGAGGTAGTGTTAAGTTAAGTGTGAAGTCTTTACGTCTCAGGATTGTTCTCAAAAGATTTAGGGCTAAGACTTTTAGTAAGATGGTCTGTCTGTCTCCCTCTCTCTTTCTTTCTCTCTCTCTCTGCGTCTCTCTTTGTGTGTGTGTGTGTCTCTCTCTCTCTCTCTCTCTCTTTCTCTCCCTCTCTCCCTCCTTCCACTCAGTCACAAGTCACTTTCCACAAACTTCAAACACTGGTCTAAATGTCAGAGAGCGGAGGCTGCAGACTCTGAGCGGCAGGACTCCACCTGGACTCGCTTTTTACACAGTGTCCAATCTGAACAGGCAAAACAGAATCTGCTCAAGGTCAATCCACCAAAGGAGAGAGCTCGGTATAGAGCGCTGACCCCTGCTCCCTCTCTCACCTGAAGCTCGGATCATTTCAGCACGAGTCAGACACAAGACCAGGATCAAGAGCCGAGGCCAAAGCTTTGAAAAGAACCTGGTTTTAAAGAGACCGGAGACAAATACTAAATTCCAGTATCTGCAAACTGGAATTTAGATTATTTAATTATTTAAAGAGAATATGAATAACTAAATTACATCTAACTCTAAATGATACGACCCCCAGAACTCATCCATTCAGCCCCGTTTCCACTAACCCTACTCTAATAATACTAATGCATTGGTTTTATACAGTACTTTTCATTCTTTCACTCCAAACACGGTGGTGAAGTACTATTGTAGCCACAGCTGCCCTGGGGCACACTGACAGAAGCGAGGCAACCTGTCTGTGCCATCAGCCCCTCCCACCACCACCAACCATTCACACACACACCAGACTCATCCTAACGTGGGTGAAGTGTCTTGCCTAAGGACACAGTTTGGCCCTTTACAGCCGCAGCCGTCCCACTGTGGCACCTGCTGTTCCCAGAGGTCTCCCATCACAGCACTAACCAGGCCCTGCCCTGCTTAGCTTCAGAGGTCTTTCTACAAACTTGCTGTGTTTTAGAGCATATTCACCATATTTTAACACATGGTTAAAGTGAGTATGGGTAAAAACCTTAAACATTTTTGGGGGAATTTCTCCAGATTTCCATTGTATTGAACGGAAAAGTCAACTTGATTTGGTCTGAATAAGATCTGAGTCAGAGCATTGCATCTTGGTTTGAACAAAAGCCTTCCAGGCTTCCGTACATCACACTGACAGAACAGTTGTTGCACTAAAGGCAGGTTTCAGTTGGATACAAGTCACAGGTACAAGTCACAGGTACAAGTCACAGGTACAAGTCACAGGTACAACTGCGTCTGTCAAACGTCAGAGGAATGTTGGCTGGACTCCCATATATTTCATAATCGGGTCCAAAAACAGCCAGAGCTCTCTCTCTCTCTCTCACTCTCTGTGTGTGTCTCTCTCTTTCTCTATGTCTCGCTCTCTCTGTGTGTGTGTCCCTCTCTCTCTCTCTATGTCTCGCTCTCTCTGTGTCTCTCTCTCTCACTGTGACCCTCTCTCTCTCTCTCTCACTGTGACCCTCTCTCTCTCTCTCTCTCTCACTGTGTCCCTCTCTCACTCTCTCTCTCTCTCTCTCTCTCTCTGTGACCCTCTCTCTCTCTCTCTCTCTCTCTCTCTCTCTCTCTCTCTCTCTCTCTCTCTCTCTCTGTCTGTGTCTGTCTCTCTCTCTCTCTCTGTGTCTCTCTCTCTGTAACTTAAACCAAGTTGGACTAAGTTACAGGTACAACTGTGTCCGTCAAACACTTTAAGAGGAATGTTGGCTGGATTCCCACATATTTCATAATCGGGTCTAAAAACAGCCGGAGCTCTCTCTCTCTTTCTCTCTCTCTTACTCCCTCTTTCTCTCTCAGAATGAGGTCAGTGCAGATTTGGTTTTTAGCCGCACCGTTTCCGTTGTGACGTTAAAGATAAATTTAGCCTGATTATTTTTAGGACCAAATTCTGCGAGTCAGGATTCTCCTCCTGGTCGTGTTCCAGAAGCGCTGACGTAACTGGTGTGACACGGCGAGGCTGCTACATGGTTCCAAGATGTGACGAAAAACAACATCAACATTCATACCCATGTTTAACCCTGGTGCTTCCCTCGGGACCATGTGACTATGGTTAAAATAAGTAGAAAAAGTCTAAAAAGGCTCTAAAAAAGCCTAGTTCGATTTTTAACTCATTGAAAGCCTGCCGTTTTTGATTATTTCACTGACTTTCAAGACCCACAGAATATTGTGCGTTATGTCTGTGTGAAATATGAAACCAGATTCTGAAAGACTGGATTGTCTACTTTCATCAGCAAAAATAAGTGTGTTTCTAGATAGTTTTGTTCTCCTGTAATCCCCAGTGGAAAAGAGGGAAGTTTGACAGAAATCCCCGGTCTCAGAAAAATACGTCAATGGCCGTCAATAATAATAATAATAATAATAATCTTTATTTGTATAGCACTTTTAAAAACAATGTTTACAAAGCGCTGCACAGTCAGCATGATAAACGATAAAAACAGTCTTAATACAAGGTCAAGATAATTAGATAGAGAAACACAAAGCAAACAGAGCAAAACACAAAAGAGACACAACAAAGACAAAGCAGACATTAAAATACAAAAGTGGGTTTTAAGAAGTTATTTAAAAGAGGATACTGATGGTGCCTTATCTCCTCGGGCAGGTCGTTCCAAAGCCGAGGAGCCCGGACAGAGAAGGCTCGGTCACCTTTCGTCCGGAGCCTCGACCTTGGAACTAAGGCTGCGGGGGGGCTCGTAGGGGGTTAAAAGTTCAGAAATATAGCTTGGTGCCAGACCTAAACGAGCTTTAAAAGTAATCAGTAAAATCTTAAAATCAATTCTAAAAACGCACAGGGAGCCAGTGGAGAGACGCTAAAACAGGGGTGATGTGCTCCCTTCTGTTAAAACCAGTGAGAAGTCTGGCTGCTGCGTTCTGGACCAGTTGGAGGCGGGAGAGGGATTTAGCGTCGAGACCGGAGAGGAGGGAGTTGCAGTAGTCGAGGCGGGAGAAGATGAGGGCGTTGACGACTTTATGGAGATCGGGAGGAGTGAGCATGTTTTTAATCTTTGAGATTGTGCGGAGGTGATAGAAGCAGGTTTGGGTGGTTTTATTGATGTGGGAGCGGAAAGTGAGGTGAGAATCGAAAATGACACCAAGGTTACGGGCGGAGGGAGTGATGTTTGAGGATAGGGGGCCGAGGTGGGTTTGGATGTGGGATATAGATGGAGGCGGGTTGATGAGGAGGACTTCAGATTTGGAGGTGTTGAGCTGTAGAAAGTTGTGGGCCATCCAACTGTTCACCTCATTAAAACAATCGACCACAGCAGCCAGACTTCCAGGGTCGTTTGGTCTCAGCGGGAGGTAGATCTGTGTGTCGTCCGCATAGCAGTGGAAGGACACGTTATGGCCTGTCATAACGTGTAGGGGGAGCATATAAATAGAAAATAAAATGGGACCTAAAATAGAACCTTGCGGCACACCACAGGTGATGGGGGCTGTAGAGGAGGTAAAATCACCCATGGTGACCGCAAAGGTTCTGTCTAAAAGATAAGAATGAAACCAACCAAGTGCAGTATCTCTGATGCCAACCCACATTTTGAGGCGATCCAATAAAATCTTGTGGTCGATCGTGTCGAAGGCTGCGCTTAGGTCTAAAAGAATTAAAATAGAGCACCCTCCGCTGTCTGTGGTTAAAAGAAGGTCATTTAAAACTCTAAGGAGGGCAGTCTCTGTACTGGTATTGGTTTTGGTATCGTTAATATTTCACCCTCTCAACTTATGCGATTACTTTTGGAGATGTTATGTAGTGTGTGTGTGTTTGTGTGTAAGTAAGTAAGTCATGTTTATTTATATAGCGCATGTTTACAGACCAAAGTCACCCAAAGCGCTTGCCAAGGTTCAGAGTTCAGATATTGTTCCATTCTCTCCACACGGTGATGACAGAAGTGAACACACTGCTCCATCAAAGCCTCCGACCAAACACCTTCCATTCACTCATTAAATTCAGACTGCTGTGCATGTTTTTAGTGGTATGAGAAACTGGAGCAGACACAGGGAGAACATGCAAATTACTCTCAGAAAGGCCCTGTTCCGACGTGTGTGTGTGTGCCTGTGTGTGTGTGTGTGCCTGTGTGTGTTTGTGTGTGAGTATGTGTGTCTCATGCACAGCTCCTCCCACTGAGAAAAAAACCTGTAATTTTAAGCAAAAAAAAAAAAAAAAAGACAATTCCAGATCCCATTGTCTGGATTTATTTACAAATTATAGCAGCAAGTGTTGTTCAGAATCACGTGATTTTGGGGAATTTTGTTCTCTTCTGGTCTCCCATAGTTGAGTCAGTCAGTTATCGATCGGGAAAGTCCTCCTAAAAATATGGACTGATGTCTGTAATTTTCATTACATGAATAACTCAACAATGGGAGACCAGAAGAGAACAAAAATCCCCAAAATCACGTGAAATGTAAATTACAGACATCAGTCCATATTTTTAAGGACGACTTTCCCGATCGATAACTGACTGAAAACCAATTGTATTCATTTATTTGTTTTGTTTGAACAGTATTGAAGTCTGGCTCGTGAGCACCCCCTGCTCCTCAACACAATCAACTTTCCATATTGATGGATTTGATAGGTACAAGTACACACTCAAGAGAGACCAGAGAGAGAGAGACAAGAGAGAGTGAGACCAGAGAGAGAGAGACCAGAGAGAGACCAGAGAGAGACCAGAGAGAGAGACCAGAGAGAGACCAAAGAGAGAGAGACCAGAGAGAGAGAGACCAGAGAGAGAGAGACCAGAGAGAGAGAGACCAGAGAGAGAGACCAGAGAGAGAGACCAGAGAGAGAGACCAGAGAGAGAGACCAGAGAGAGACCAGAGAGAGACCAGAGAGAGAGACCAGAGAAGGAAACTAGAGAGAGAGACCAGAGAGAGACCAGAGAGAGACCAGAGTGAGAGCAGAGAGAGACCAGAGAGAGACCAGAGAGAGACCAGAGAGAGACCAGAGAGAGAGACCAGAGAGAGAGAGACCAGAGAGCGAGAGACCAAAGAGAGACCAGAGAGAGAGAGACCAAAGAGAGACCAGAGAGAGAGACCAAAGAGAGACCAGAGAGAGAGACCAGAGAGAGACCAGAGAAAGACCAGAGAAAGAAACCAGAGAGAGAGACCAGAGAGAGAGCAGGGAGAGAGACCAAAGAGAGACCAGAGAGAGACCAGAAAGAGACCAGAGAAAGAAACCAGCGAAGGAAACTAGAGAGAGAGACCAGAGAGAGAGACGAGAGAGAGAGACCAGAGAGAGACTTATTTGAATTGTCCGTTCCTAAGATGTCTTTTAACACAGATAAAAACACAGATTACAATAGAACAAGGCACAGAGACACCACCGCTGACTCCCCAGAGTCAGACAGAGAAAAGTATCGTTCGTTCAAACTCAAGGCCACAGACACGAGCTGAGGAACAGGGTCGTGTTTTTCCGGTAGATTAATGGGAATCCCAGAGAAAACCTCGGACCACAGTAAATCTCTCTCTCCCTCAGGGGCGCCAGGTTGAACGCCTCTGTCCAAAGTAAGTACTGAGGCGCTGTTTGTTTTCTGGACAGAGACAAAGACACCATCAGGGAGCAGTGGATTCTGGGTCTACAGCCTCAGTCCTGGGTCTACAGCCTCAGTCCTGGATCTACAGCCTCAGTTCTGGGTCTACAGCCTCAGTCCTGGGTCTACAGCCTCAGTCCTGGGTCTACAGCCTCAGTCCTGGATCTACAGCCTCAGTCCTGGGTCTACAGCCTCAGTCCTGGGTCTACAGCCTCAGTCCTGGGTCTACAGCCTCAGTCCTGGATCTACAGCCTCAGTCCTGGATCTACAGCCTCAGTCCTGGATCTCCAGCCTCAGTCCTGGATCTACAGCCTCAGTCCTGGATCTACAGTCTCAGTCCTGGGTCTACAGCCTCAGTCCTGGATCTACAGCCTCAGTCCTGGGTCTACAGCCTCAGACTTTGAAAGCGCTGTCCGACCAGTTATGACCAACGGATGTGATGTCCCTTGGATTCACAGGAATAACATGCAAAACTAGCTTTACATATGTGTGTGTGTGTGTGTGTCTAGGATATACAACACAATCAAAACATAAGTTAAAACAACTAAAAACATGACAGATATGACTCCCACCTTCTGTTAGTCCTTATTCTCTGCACAGTGACTACAGAGGGATTTCAGCTCAAAGGAAAAAGAGAACACTGATTGCTAACTTCATCTGCGGTCCGAGCGGAGCCTGCAGGGCCATCTGATGTGACCATGGTCCAGCTGACAGTACAGAGGGACTTTACAGACATGTTAGTGCGAAAGGAACCAACCCGGACTCTGAGCAGCACAGGGACCGGCCTCCTGCTGGGACTCTGAGGAGCACAGGGACCGGCCTCCTGCTGGGACTCTGAGGAGCACAGGGACCGGCCTCCTGCTGGGACTCTGAGGAGCACAGGGACCGGCCTCCTGCTGGGACTCTGAGGAGCACAGGGACCGGCCTCCTGCTGGGACTCTGAGGAGCACAGGGACCGGCCTCCTGCTGGGACTCTGAGGAGCACAGGGACCGGCCTCCTGCTGGGACTCTGAGGAGCACAGGGACCGGCCTCCTGCTGGGACTCTGAGGAGCACAGGGACCGGCCTCCTGCTGGGACTCTGAGGAGCACAGGGACCGGCCTCCTGCTGGGACTCTGAGGAGCACAGGGACCGGCCTCCTGCTGGGACTCTGAGGAGCACAGGGACCGGCCTCCTGCTGGGACTCTGAGGAGCACAGGGACTCCTTCATATCTATAACTCAAACCCTTTACATTTAAGTCAGACTCGTTCGTTACAAAACCCTTTGAAATTCTACATCAATCCCCAACATTTCTTTCTTAAAACAAGTCTCTGCGTCAGAAACATTTGCTGAATTCTGGGCCGAGAAATTGTTTCAAAATTGCCATAAAGAAATGATGGGACATGAAAGAAAAGCCAATTTTTACATTTCCATTAAATCTCCACGGCGTCTGAAGACTTTATGAAATAGTCATATGGGTTTAAAGATTGAATCATGTCTTATTAAATATTGAACGATGACTTTAACGAAGCGAAGAAAATACTTTTAACATCGGCTTTTGACTTTCCCCGTTTCTGCTTTTACACATGTCTGAGTCAGGAAGGCTTTACATTTAACAATACTGAGACCAGAAGGCTAATGCTAATGCTAATGCTAATGCTAATGTGTTTGTCTGGTGCAAGGTTCTAAAGCCTCAGTCCTGGATCTACAGCCTCAGTCCTGGGTCTACAGCCTCAGTCCTGAGTCTACAGTCTCAGTCCTGGGTCTACAGCCTCAGTCCTGGGTCTACAGCCTCAGTCCTGGGTCTACAGCCTCAGTCCTGGGTCTACAGCCTCAGTCCTGGATCTACAGCCTCAGTCCTGGGTGTAGACCCAGGACTGAGGCTGTAGAGCCTCAGTCCTGGATCTACAGCCTCAGTCCTGGGTCTACAGCCTCAGTCCTGGATCTACAGCCTCAGTCCTGGGTCTACAGCCTCAGTCCTGGGTCTACAGCCTCAGTCCTGGGTCTACAGCCTCAGTCCTGGGTCTACAGCCTCAGTCCTGGGTCTACAGCCTCAGTCCTGGGTCTACAGCCTCAGTCCTGGGTCTACAGCTCACAATAACATTAACATTGACTTTTGACATGCCATCGCTGATATAACACATGCTGGTCTGAGTCAGGAAGTATCTAAATTCAACAATACTGAAACCAGAGGGCTAATGCTAATGCCAATGCCTGGTTAGCAATCCTCAACCTTTACGCGGTGACCGTGAAACACCAGCAGAGGGCCCCTTTCAGGCAGAGAAGCTCATTTGAATGAACGAAAACAGCTAAAGAGAAGCGTTTCAAGTTGAGGTTTGAAGCCGTGGACCCAGAGATCACCTGTCAGCGAGCGTGGGAGGAAATCCTTCTACTTCTGCTCGATTTGAGAGCGGCTTTTGTAGCGGTTTGGAATAATTGGCAGCATTTCTGTAGCAACAATGTGGTACGAGAAACGAGACGGCAAGAGGTTAATACGAAGGATGACTGTGCGGATGCAGGGATGGGATTCTGGTCCGGGATCACGGAGCAGGGAGCAGACTTTACCTCTGGTTGTGTGGTGTTTTGATTTCGTTTGAAGCTTAAAAAAAACTGCATTAATCGTTCTAGTTTACAGTATTTACATAATATTAGTGGTGGGGGTAAAGCGTATTCTGTTAGTATGTTATAGCAGGGGTGTCCAGCCTGTAAATGGGGAGCCACCAGTAGCTCCTCAAAGGACTTCGAAATGAACTAACTTGGATATTATAGAAAGTAGTGCTCATTATTGTAAATGGAAACTTACTTTGAGCAGTAGAAATGAATGTGTGATGATGAAGAATGATTTCATGACTGTACCGGAAAGATCAGGCTCGCTCTCACCAATATATGTTTTCCCAGGGCCACATAAAGAAGTAGCTCTCTGCCTTTTTTGTCTCCGTAAAGTAGCTCTCTGGGTGAAAAGGTTTGGAGACAGTTGATAAATAGTAAATAGTTGTGGGGGATTTTACAGCTCCTCTGAGGACTTTACACAGTTGTCCGTTTCCTCAGACACAGATCAGAAAATCAAACCGTTTCAACACAAGAAATACATTGATACCAAACATACAGGAGCCATTGGTTCATATGGAGCAGGATTATCCAGGACTGAGGCTGTAGACCAAGGACTGAGGCTGTAGACAACATGTGTCAAAGTCAAGGCCCGCGGGCCAAATCCGGCCCGCGAATGAATTTTACATGGCCCGTTGCCTGCCATTGACGCACTATTACGTCAATTGCGTTTTCCGCTATTTTCATGTTCCCAGATGTCTATTATATCTAATATGTTTGGGGATAAGCTTGAGAGCATATTGAATCGAGCCAGCAGGTGGCAGTAGCGCTCTCTGAATGGTTTGAAAACAGCTAGATGCACTTGTTGTGCCTCTTTTTTCTCAGCTTTTTGGTGATTTTAGTAAAACTTCACTCTATTCAACTGGGGATTACAAGCTAGAAACAAAATTATTTTTGCTGATGAAAGTAGACAGTCTATTCTTTCAGAATCTGGTTTCGGATTTCAGATAGTCATAGTACACAATATTCTGTGGGTCTTGAAAAATCTATAAAAATCATCAGAAACTGCTGGCAATATGGGAGTACCTGTTCTGAAATAGGCTGGCAGGCAATGAGTTAATAAACATTGAACCAGTCCGGCCCTCGGCTCGCAGCAAATTTGTTTTTTTGGCCCTCTGATGTATTTGACTTTGACATGCCTGCTGTAGACCAAGGACTGAGGCTGTAGATCCAGGACTGAGGCTGTAGATCCAGGACTGCGGCTGTAGATCCAGGACTGAGGCTGTAGATCCAGGACTGAGGCTGTAGATCCAGGACTGAGGCTGTAGACCCAGGACTGAGGCTGTAGACCCAGGACTGAGGCTGTCACTTGCAGATCTCAGTGAACCCACATGGTGTCTCTGGTCCCACCTGAGCATTAGTCCAGTCCTCCCTTTGCCTCAGCCCCCCCTCACCCCTCTCCCCTCACTCCCCTCTCTCCCCCTCTCCTCTCCTCCTCATTACTGTAATTGAAGTTTAACCCTGTGCTGCCCGGCTGATGATGGTTCAATTAAGAGCTTGCCGAGCGCTGGGATTAGAGCGAGTGCAAAGTACGAGGTGGACGTGGCCTCTCCGGGTCCTAATCCTGCGGCCGCCCTCCGGGGTCGGGCCGGGGCCAGACCAGTGTGGGCAAATAGCACCAATCCACTCAGAGCGAGAGGTGAAGGGCCACGTCTGTGTGTGTGTGAGAGCTAAAGCCAGAGAGACTAAAGCGATCCGTCAGAGTTAAAAACGCCTGGATATGGGTTTTATGACATAAGTGCAGGTTGTTCTGGTGATATTACTGCACTGTATCAGATGGATTAGTGAAATCATAAAACGTATTTAATGTTAGAGTTCTTATACACAGCCTCAGTCCTGGGTCTACAGCCTCAGTCCTGGATCTACAGCTCAGTCCTGGGTCTACAGCCTCAGTCCTGGATCTACAGCCTCAGTCCTGGGTCTACAGCCTCAGTCCTGGATCTACAGCCTCAGTCCTGGGTCTACAGCCTCAGTCCTGGATCTACAGCCTCAGTCCTGGGTCTACAGCCTCAGTCCTGGGTCTACAGCCTCAGTCCTGGGTCTACAGCCTCAGTCCTGGGTCTACAGCCTCAGTCCTGGGTCTACAGCCTCAGTCCTGGGTCTACAGCCTCAGTCCTGGGTCTACAGCCTCAGTCCTGGGTCTACAGCCTCAGTCCTGGGTCTACAGCCTCAGTCCTGGATCTACAGCCTCAGTCCTGGATCTACAGCCTCAGTCCTGGGTCTACAGCCTCAGTCCTGGGTCTACAGCCTCAGTCCTGGATCTACAGCCTCAGTCCTGGATCTACAGCCTCAGTCCTGGATCTACAGCCTCAGTCCTGGATCTACAGCCTCAGTCCTGGATCTACAGCCTCAGTCCTGGATCTACAGCCTCAGTCCTGGATCTACAGCCTCAGTCCTGGGTCTACAGCCTCAGTCCTGGGTCTACAGCCTCAGTCCTGGATCTACAGCCTCAGTCCTGGATCTACAGCCTCAGTCCTGGGTCTACAGCCTCAGTCCTGGATCTACAGCCTCAGTCCTGGGTCTACAGCCTCAGTCCTGGATCTACAGCCTCAGTCCTGGGTCTACAGCCTCAGTCCTGGGTCTACAGCCTCAGTCCTGGATCTACAGCCTCAGTCCTGGATCTACAGCCTCAGTCCTGGATCTACAGCCTCAGTCCTGGGTCTACAGCCTCAGTCCTGGATCTACAGCCTCAGTCCTGGGTCTACAGCCTCAGTCCTGGATCTACAGCCTCAGTCCTGGATCTACAGCCTCAGTCCTGGGTCTACAGCCTGTGTCCTGGATCTACAGCCTCAGTCCTGGATCTACAGCCTCAGTCCTGGATCTACAGCCTCAGTCCTGGATCTACAGCCTCAGTCTTGAAGCTGAATGACTCCCTCCTGTCTCTCGTCTCGTCCTTTGCGGTTTGTAGATTTCTCCTGTTTCTTTCCACAGTCGTTGAGATAGTTTTTTGGCGGAGTCCTCTGTGACATCTGCGTACAGTCAAACAGTCTAATCAAACAGCTCTCTCGCTTCCATCGCTCCGAGACAAAAGAATTACGCCTGTAGTGGGTGTGAAAACACAAGTGCAACAGCTGGCATTTCAGAGCGGCGCCCAAACACGGCGAGCACTGGACCCATCTCTGCGTTTTTTTTTTCTGTCTTCAAGTGCTACCAGCTGCTCTCAGAGTGTAGAGGAGCTGTAGAAGCACGCAGCACTCGCACAGGAGCCAAACAAGTGCCGCTGCTGCAGACACGACATACAGACGCTCTGTGCTACACGGCCATGAGGACTGAGGACATGCATGTTCTTCTAATTCAAATGAAAAAAAGTGTGAAAATCCAATCCACTTTATCTATATAGCACGTAGCTGCACAGAGATAAAACCAACACATTTAAATATGCACAAAGTTAAAACAATACAAATGTGAGAGGACCACAGAACTCACGCTGTGTTAAAAGCCAGAAAGTAAAAATGCGAAAAGAGGAGGTTCTGCAGGTCTGTCCTTCCTGCTGCTGTCAGACTGTACAATGAGAACTGCTGAGTCTGTGGCATCCACCTGGTTTGATACACACTAGTTGCTTTATCTCCATCCATACATTTTCTTCCCCTTAATCCATTTCTGGGTCAGGGTTGGCAGTCCACAGAGCACCAGCCCCTCACTGATCCTCCTGCAGGTGCTGAGTCCACTGGAGCCGAGATCTTTCAGCGGGGGCTTCAGGCAGAGTGGGGTTCAGTGTCTTGCCCAAGGACACAACGGCAGCAGTTATCAGTGGGAGTCGTGGAGTAGGTCTTTGTGGTGGGCTCGAACCCACGATCTTCAAGGCCAATGCTCTACCAACTGAGCCACTGTCGCTTTACCTACAATACTATATTACTATTTTATTATTACTACATTATTCCAATTCCATTCATCTGATAATTCTGTTTTGATAATTGGATGGATGGATGGATGGATAGTCACAAGTACAAGATAAAATATATGCTAAATACTCCACAAGTGACTTTCAGCCTCAGTCCTGGATCTACAGCCTCAGTCCTGGATCTTCAGCCTCAGTCCTGGGTCTACAGCCTCAGTCCTGGGTCTACAGCCTCAGTCCTGGATCTACAGCCTCAGTCCTGGGTCTACAGCCTCAGTCCTGGGTCTACAGCCTCAGTCCTGGATCTACAGCCTCAGTCCTGGATCTTCAGCCTCAGTCCTGGATCTTCAGCCTCAGTCCTGGATCTTCAGCCTCAGTCCTGGGTCTACAGCCTCAGTCCTGGGTCTACAGCCTCAGTTCTGGATCTACAGCCTCAGTCCTGGGTCTACAGCCTCAGTCCTGGATCTTCAGCCTCAGTCCTGGATCTACAGCCTCAGTCCTGGGTCTACAGCCTCAGTCCTGGATCTTCAGCCTCAGTCCTGGACCTGCAGCCTCAGTCCTGGGTCTACAGCCTCAGTCCTGGGTCTACAGCTTGAGTCTATATAAAACCAATGCATCATCATTCATTGAGAGGGTTTAGGTCAAAATAACTAATACAAAATGTGGTTACCAAAGAAACTGTTTACCAATTTGTCGACCAAACAAGTTAAAATGCCAGCCTTGTTAAACCTGGTCTCACACACATGGAGGAGGAGGAAGAGGAGGAAGAGGAGGCGAGGGTCCTGCTCCTCCATCTCCTCTCCACAGACGAGGAGCAGGTGGGAGGCCATTTTCACCTCACAGCAGGAGCAGAGAGCGTTCGATGGTGTGAGGTGAGGCTGCCCACTTTCCCCACATTAAGTGCTTTCTCGCTTTAACAAAAACAGCTCTGGCTTTAGGTTCCATTAACGCCGAGGCCAGCGCTCGCCGCTCGCCCCCCGCTCCGCCGTGCTCCCGACCGGTTCCAGCCAGATTGAATCTACGCCATGACGGCAGAAGGCTCCGAGAGGTCCCACTGTGCTCCCAGTTCTTCCTGTTCTCAGCGTGGGAACAGCCAGGCAAATAATCTGCCCTGGATCCAACACCAGAGAGAGAGAGAGAGAGAGAGGGAGGGAGAGAGGGAGAGAGGGAGAGAGAGACAGGGGGAGGGAGAGGGAGAGAGAGGGTGAGAGAGAGGGAGAGAAAGACAGGGGGAGGGAGAGGGAGAGAGAGGGTGAGAGAGAGGGAGAGAGGAGGAGAGAGAGAGAGAGGAGGAGAGAGAGAGAGAGGGAGAGGGTGAGAGAGAGGGAGAGAGAAGGAGAGAGAGAGGGAGAGAGAAGGAGAGAGAGAGAGGGTGAGAGAGAGGGGGAGGGAGAGAGGGAGAGAGAGGAGGAAAGAGAAAAAGGGGATAGAGGGAGGGTGAGAGAGAGAGAGGGGGGGGGGAGAGAGAGGGGGGAGAGGGACAGGACGGGGAGAGAGAGAGAGAGAAAGAAGAGAAAGGGAGAGGGGGAGAGAGAGAGAAAGACCAGAGAGAGAGACCAGAAAGCGTGAGAGAGAGAGAGAGAAAAGAAGAGAGAGGGAGAGGGGGAGAGAGAGAGAGAAAGACCAGAGAGAGACCAGAGAGAGTGAGAGAGAGAGTGTAGGAGAAAGCTACATAATGAAAAAGGAGGTAGAGGTACTCTACTCTGGATCATACAGACAGAGAGAGAGAGAGAGAGAGTTCTTTCTGTTCTCAGCGTGGGAACAGCCAGGCGCATAATCTGCCCTGGATCCAACACCTGAGAGAGAGAGAGAGAGAGAGAGAGAGGGAGAGAGGGAGAGAGGGAGAGAGAGAGAGAGAGAGAGAGAGAGACTAAAGGCTAAAGAGTAAAAGTAGGTAGAGGTATAATCGCCCAAGTCTGCTCCGGAACTTCAGGTTCTTCGTGTCGTCAGCGGTGATTTTTCAGAATCCTTGCCTGTCTCATATTTTCAGGAAAATTGGTCCAGATTTTAGCTGCGTCAATCAGAAACGCTGCCTCCCCATGTTTAGTCCTGACTCTGGGACCAGCAGGAGGCCAGTCCCTGTGCTCCTCAGAGTCCCAGCAGGAGGCCAGTCTCTCGCTTCTAAAGAAAGAAGGTCCTGCTGGGTTCGAATCCCGGTCAGACCAGGGCCTTTCTATGTTAAGTTTGCCTGTTCACCCTGAGTCTGCAGTTTTCTCCAGGTGCCCCGGTTTCCACTACTACTAAACACATAATCCTCCAGCTCTGATCCTGACGAGAGCTTCCCGGGGCAGCTGGAGATCCAGGCCTTCCCCACACCTAACCTTAACCCCCATGGAGATCCAGGCCTTCCCCGCACCTAACCTTAACCCCCATGGAGATCCAGGCCTTCCCCACACCTAACCTTAACCCCCATGGAGATCCAGGCCCTCCCCACACCTAACCTTAACCCCCATGGAGATCCAGGCCGCCCCCCACGCCTGCACATAGCCCCCCTGGAGGTCCAGGCCTTCCCCGCACCTAACCTTAACCACCATGGAGGTCCAGGCCGCCCCCACGCCTAACCTTAACCCCCATGGAGATCCAGGCCGCCCCCACGCCTGCACATAGCCCCCCTGGAGATCCAGGCCGCCCCCACGCCTGCACATAGCCCCCCTGTATGTCCTGGGCTTCCCCACGCCTGCACATAGCCCCCCTGGAGGTCCAGGCCTTCCCCACACCTAACCTTAACCCCCATGGAGATCCAGGCCCTCCCCACACCTAACCTTAACCCCCATGGAGGTCCAGGCCTTCCCCACACCTAACCTTAACCCCCATGGAGATCCAGGCCTTCCCCACACCTAACCTTAACCCCCATGGAGATCCAGGCCGCCCCCCACGCCTGCACATAGCCCCCCTGGAGGTCCAGGCCTTCCCCACACCTAACCTTAACCCCCAAGGAGATCCAGGCCGCCCCCACGCCTGCACATAGCCCCCCTGGAGGTCCAGGCCTTCCCCACACCTAACCTTAACCCCCATGGAGATCCAGGCCCTCCCCACACCTAACCTTAACCCCCATGGAGATCCAGGCCGCCCCCACGCCTGCACATAGCCCCCCTGGAGGTCCAGGCCTTCCCCACACCTAACCTTAACCCCCATGGAGACCCAGGCCCTCCCCACACCTAACCTTAACCCCCATGGAGATCCAGGCCGCCCCCACGCCTGCACATAGCCCCCCTGGAGATCCAGGTCTTCCCCACACCTAACCTTAACCCCCATGGAGATCCAGGCCTTCCCCACACCTAACCTTAACCCCCATGAAGTTCCAGGCCGCCCCCACGCCTGCACATAGCCCCCCTGGAGATCCAGGCCTTCCCCACACCTAACCTTAACCCCCAAGGAGATCCAGGCCGCCCCCACGCCTGCACATAGCCCCCCTGGAGGTCCAGGCCTTCCCCACTCCTAACCTTAACCCCCATGGAGATCCAGGCCCTCCCCACACCTAACCTTAACCCCCATGGAGATCCAGGCCGCCCCCACGCCTGCACATAGCCCCCCTGGAGGTCCAGGCCTTCCCCACACCTAACCTTAACCCCCATGGAGACCCAGGCCCTCCCCACACCTAACCTTAACCCCCATGGAGATCCAGGCCGCCCCCACGCCTGCACATAGCCCCCCTGGAGATCCAGGTCTTCCCCACACCTAACCTTAACCTCCATGGAGATCCAGGCCTTCCCCACACCTAACCTTAACCCCCATGGAGATCCAGGCCTTCCCCACACCTAACCTTAACCCCCATGGAGATCCAGGCCGCCCCCCACGCCTGCACATAGCCCCCCTGGAGGTCCAGGCCTTCCCCACACCTAACCTTAACCCCCATGGAGGTCCAGGCCTTCCCCAGACCTAACCTTAACCCCCATGGAGATCCAGGCCGCCCCCACGCCTGCACATAGCCCCCCTGGAGATCCAGGCCGCCCCCACGCCTGCACATAGCCCCCCTGTATGTCCTGGGCTTCCCCACACCTAACCTTAACCCCCATGGAGGTCCAGGCCTTCCCCACACCTAACCTTAACCCCCATGGAGACCCAGGCCCTCCCCACGCCTGAACATAGCCCCCCTGGAGGTCCAGGCCTTCCCCACACCTAACCTTAACCCCCATGGAGATCCAGGCCGCCCCCACGCCTGCACATAGCCCCCCTGGAGGTCCAGGCCGCCCCCACTCCTAACCTTAACCCCCATGGAGATCCAGGCCTTCCCCACACCTAACCTTAACCCCCATGGAGATCCAGGCCGCCCCCCACGCCTGCACATAGCCCCCCTGGAGGTCCAGGCCTTCCCCACACCTAACCTTAACCCCCATAGAGATCCAGGCCGCCCCCCACGCCTGAACATAGCCCCCCTGGAGGTCCAGGCCTTCCCCACACCTAACCTTAACCCCCATGGAGATCCAGGCCGCCCCCACGCCTGCACATAGCCCCCCTGGAGGTCCAGGCCGCCCCCACTCCTAACCTTAACCCCCATGGAGATCCAGGCCTTCCCCACACCTAACCTTAACCCCCATGGAGATCCAGGCCGCCCCCCACGCCTGCACATAGCCCCCCTGGAGGTCCAGGCCTTCCCCACACCTAACCTTAACCCCCAAGGAGATCCAGGCCGCCCCCACGCCTGCACATAGCCCCCCTGGAGGTCCAGGCCTTCCCCACACCTAACCTTAACCCCCATGGAGATCCAGGCCCTCCCCACACCTAACCTTAACCCCCATGGAGATCCAGGCCGCCCCCACGCCTGCACATAGCCCCCCTGGAGGTCCAGGCCTTCCCCACACCTAACCTTAACCCCCAAGGAGATCCAGGCCGCCCCCACGCCTGCACATAGCCCCACTGGAGGTCCAGGCCTTCCCCACTCCTAACCTTAACCCCCATGGAGATCCAGGCCCTCCCCACACCTAACCTTAACCCCCATGGAGATCCAGGCCGCCCCCACGCCTGCACATAGCCCCCCTGGAGGGGCAGGCCTTCCCCACACCTAACCTTAACCCCCATGGAGGTCCAGGCCTTCCCCACACCTAACCTTAACCCCCATGGAGATCCAGGCCGCCCCCCACGCCTGCACATAGCCCCCTTGGAGGTCCAGGCCTTCCCCACACCTAACCTTAACCCCCATGGAGATCCAGGCCGCCCCCACGCCTGCACATAGCCCCCCTGGAGGTCCAGGCCTTCCCCACACCTAACCTTAACCCCCATGGAGATCCAGGCCTTCCCCACACCTAACCTTAACCCCCATGGAGATCCAGGCCCTCCCCACACCTAACCTTAACCCCCATGGAGATCCAGGCCGCCCCCACGCCTGCATATAGCCCCCCTGGAGATCCAGGCCGCCCCCATGCCTGCACATAGCCCCCCTGGAGGTCCTGGGCTTCCCCACACCTAACCTTAACCCCCATGGAGGTCCAGGCCTTCCCCACACCTAACCTTAACCCCCATGGAGACCCAGGCCCTCCCCAGACCTAACCCTAACCGGCCTGGAGGTCCTGGTAGCCCCCACACATGAACATAGCCCCCCTGGAGAACCAGGCCTTTCTCACCCCTCAGCCTACAAATCAGCCTAAGTGTTTTGTCAAAAAACCTAAGTGTCTATGCTGTAGTACTGGGCTCGCTGTGGCCGAGTGGCAAAGGCGATGGAATGGGGAGTCATTGAGGTCCTCCCACGCAGGTTCGAATCCTGCCCACAGCACTTTTTATTTATTTTCACATTTGCTTGGAGCACCAGGCCTGTGATGGCTCTATTTCAAGCCGTACTTCAGGGCTTTTTTCGGGGTTAAAACCTCCGAGGACCCACCCTGGGTCTCAGGCTTGCCAGTGCTGCATTTATGTCCGGATTTCTAAGCTTTTTTCGGGGATAGAACCTCCACAGAATCCCCTCGGTTCTGGGACCCGCATGGCCCTATTTTAAGCCGGATTTAAGGGCTTTTTTCGGGGTTAAAACCTCCAGGGACTCCCCTTGGTTCTGGGACCTGTCATTGCTCTTTTTCAAGACAGATTTCATGCGCTCTCTCCCGGGGAGAAATGCGCCCACCCTTATTCTTTGAGAATATGTGTGCACTTGTTTTCAACTCCTGGTGGGTTCCATAACCTGAGATTCCACTCACGTCATGGGGACTGGTTTTACGTGGTGGGGCCCGAACACCGGACCCCACTGGTCCAAGCTTAATAATCAATGGGTAATGCTTTTCTAACGGTCCTTATGCAGTCTCTGTAAAAAATATGGAAAGGACCCCTGGAGGTTTACTTTCCTGAAAAAAGTGTGTTATGTGTCGGAACCCTGGTGGTGGGTTGCGGGATATCAAGGAGGGGCACACTGGGGCAATTTCAGTCCAGCAGGCTGGAGCCAATCATGGAGCAGCACAACAGAGGAAATCAGGTGTCAGGCTAGAAAAGGTGCAAGTGTGTGGTTCATTAGGCTGCAAGAAATCATGGAGGAGCACACTGAAGCGCACGCTTACAAACCACTGGTAAGTGCTGACTACAAGTCATGACTTCAAATTGTTATATAGAATGATTACAAATTATTTGTTGTTTGTGCAGCTTAGTCAAGAGTCCCTAATTGATGAAGTCGACTCAGATTCTGACGATTTAACTGTCAAGAAGAAACCTGTAAAAAAGTATGGAAAAAGAAAAATCAAAAACACTTTTCTTCAAGACTCGGAAAGTGACGAACCAAAGGCAAATAAGATTGTTATCATGCAGCTGCAAAAGAAGAAAAATGGGGGGCGAGTTTACAGCAAGAGACACTTCTGCCTCTACTGTTCAATGTCCTGCCACAAAATGTCCCGTCATTTGACTAGAAAACATGGAAATGAAAGTGACGTAGCCAGAGCATTGGCTCTACCTGTGAAATCTAAAGCACGTACACTTCAGTTTGATTTGATCAGGAATAGTGGAAACCGTGAGCACAATTTTGAGGTTTTAAAGGCCGGCATTGGAACTTTAGTCCCAGCTAAACAGCCAAATTCCCCAGTTAAATCCAGTGAGTTTTTGCACTGTATATAGACTGTGGGGCATTGCTTAAGCGAAAGTCGCTGTGGAGGCATGTGGCCAGGTGCCGGCTTTCACAGAAAGATGCCCAGGCTAAACCAGGTAGAAGTAGGGTCCAGTCCCTCTGCTCCCTAGCCCAGCCTGTACCGGAGGGCATCAGCAAAAAGCTGTGGTCTTTAATTTGGGCAATGCATCAGGATGAGGTCACGGGTGTTGTCAAAGCAGAAAAGGGGATTCTGAGACTCGGAGAGCACCTGTACCTAAAACACGGGCATGATAAGACTAAGCATGATTACATTAGGCAGAAAATGAGAGAAGTCGGTAGGTTAATTAACGAAGCAAAAACCGCAGGGAAACTGAAAACAATTAAGGATTTGTTTATTCCTTCCAACTTTAACCATGTGATTGATGCAGTCAGGTCTGTGGCTGGATATGATGAGGAAACAAATCAATACAAGCCTCAAACTCGGCCATAGCCTCAGAAAGCTAGCAGATATTCTTGAATGTGACTCAAAAATGGAGCATTGTGTTGATGAACTATTTATTAAAAACCTCCAACGAAGCCGGCTGCTTTTTGAGAAGAGGTGGGACGTCTGTGTTTCTTCTGCTGCCCTACAGACCCTCCGGCAAGCCAAGTGGAACACTCCGGACCTGCTCCCTCTGACTGAGGACGTTAGAGCCATGCATGCACATATTGAGGTATGTCGACCTGAATATGTGCAAACCCTAATAAGTGAGCCAACGTCTAAGCATTGGTCTAAACTGGCAGTTTTGACTCTTTGTGAGGTCATTATTTTCAATCGAAGAAGGGAAGGTGAGGTTTCAAAGATGCCACTGACAGCGTTTACCTTAAGAAGTAAGACTGGGATCCATTCTGACATTGCTCTGGGACTGTCCCAACTTGAGAAAAAGCTGTGTCAGCATTTTCAACGCATTGAAATTAAAGGGAAAAGAAGTCGGAAAAGTGCCGGTTCTTTTGACTCCTGAAATGATTGCTTTGATGGAGGTGCTGGTGGAGAACAGAAGGGCCTGTTCCATCTTTGACCATAACCCATACTTCTTCTCCCGCCCGGGCGCAGACACCCACATCAGGGGATCAGACTCCCTACGGCAGGTAGCCAAAGAATGTGGTGCGGTGCATCCAGAGATGCTATCCTCAACCAAACTTAGAAAGCACATAGCTACTATGTCTACAGTTCTCAATATGAAAGAGAATGAAATGGACATACTAGCCAACTTCCTCGGCCATGACATTCGCATCCACAGACAATATTACAGACTACCAGAGGGGACACTGGAGCTGGCCAAAATCAGCAAAGTGTTGATGGCCATGGAGCAGGGAAGAGTGACGGAATTCGAAGGAAAGAGCCTCGACCAGATACAAATTGAGCCTGAAGGTAATTCTTGATATTATTAAAATATGTATGATTTTTTTCCCCTAAAGGCCACTTGTATTTTTATTTTCTGTGCGACAGGGAGAGCAGTAGAGATCCTCTCACAAACGGACGGGCTAAAAGAAACTTCAAGCGGAGAACCTTCAACCATTCATCCAGATGCACCCCATGGTAGTGGCAGTGCCCCTTCTGGTAAGTGTACCAGGTGGGGGATTACAGCCAGGCTGCTTGGTCCTAACCCTGGGAGTGTATATTGCTAATATATTTTTATTTCTCTCCCTAGAACGTGTAAGAAAGCCATGGTCTGCATCTGAGGTGAAGGCTGTGGAGAAGACCATGACACCTTTCATACAGACTGGAAAGGTCCCTGGGAAGTCTCACTGCCTGGCCTGCATTAATGCCTCACCAGATGACCTTAGACATCGGACATGGAGTGGCATTACATTCTATGTCAAAAATAGAATCACTGCAATTCGAAAAAAAAAATCTAAAATAAAATTCCTTTAAAAGAGTTGTTTGGTTTCTATTGACTGTTTTGTATTACTTACAGTAGTCCCAGTAAAAAAAGATTATGTCTATGGGTCCCATTCTGAACGGCCCTGTCAAAGGGACCCACCAGGTAACAAAAACGTGTGTGTGTGTGTGCGTGTGTGTGCGTGTGTGTGCGCGTGTGTGTGTGCGTGTGGGTGTGTGGGTGTGTGTGTGTGCGTGTGCGTGCGCGTGTGTGTGTGTGCGTGTGGGTGTGTGGGTGTGTGTGTGTGCGTGGGTGTGTGTGTGTGCGTGTGTGTGCGTGTGTGTGTGTGGTGTGTGTGTGTGTGTGTGTGCGTGTGTGTGCGTGTGTGTGTGGGGGTGTGTGTGTGTGTGTGTGCGTGGGTGTAGGTTCTCCTCAACATCTTTAACAATTAGAAAAAATCGAAATAAAAAAAATAAAATACATTTTGTTTGGTAGGTTTTTTATCATCAATTAGTCACAATAAGGAGGAAGAGACATGACTACGCACAAATATGCACACACAAGCACACACACTACAAACACACACATAGAGACACGCGCGTACACACGAAGCGAAGAGACACACATATACGCAAATACAAACATAAATATACACACAAGCACACACATTGGGACAAGCGCATACACACACATTAACATAGAGACACACACACGCACATTAATGCATACACACACATAGACACACACAGTCACTCACACACGTACACACACAGTCACTCACACACGTACACACACTCACACACACACTCCCATAATCCTCTTATGTAAAGCATAAAACACAGTGTAATCGCTCTCCCTCTGTCTCCTCTGACCACTCTCCACCTGAACTCACTCAGAACAAGTTTATCTGTATAGAACAATTCATACACAAGGAAACTGAACAAAAACAACAAGGCTTTAAAATCATAAATAATCACAGTAAGTCACAAGTGGAAAGAGACAATCCTTCCGTTGTTGCAGCTCAGAACTGTTTTTAACCTGGATTTGACCATTGACCATTGATAAGAAGCCTCTCTCATATTTTCAGGAAGACTGTTCCAGATTTTAGCTGCGAAAATCTGAAATTAGGAGCGACAGTGGTTCAGTTAGTAGAGCATTGGCCTTTGGGGCTGAAAGTCGTGGGTTCGAGCCCCCCCTCAAGCCCTACTTCAACTGCTCCCTCTCAAGACACTTAACCCCACGATGCCTGAAGCCCCCTCTGAAAGATCAAGGCTGTGTCACCGCTGACGAAGCCGCCATCTTCCTGTGGACCCACCACCTGCAGTAGGATCCCAGGGACCGGTGCTGTGAGGACTGGGTGGCAGCTCTCATTGCCACCCTGAACCCAGAATTGGATTAATAAAGGTAGAAAATGAATGAATGAATGAATCTGAAATTTTCTGTGTCTCTCTGGTGCACACTGGGTCCTCAATGTCAGCTTTATTTGTTATGCACATTTACAACAACCGCAGCTGCTCACGGTGCTTCACAGGCACAAAAGATAAACGATAGAAGAAAACAGCATAAATGTAAAAATCCATCCACCATTTCCTTCCCCTTAATCCATTTCTTGGTCAATGGGGGTGGCAGTCAGGTCACTATGGCAACGTTTGGGCTGGATTCATGTTTGACAAAAACTTCACATCTGCCAACGGCTGAGTGGCTGAGTGGTTAGCTCAACGAATCCCGGTCAGGATAGGGTCTTTCTGAGTGAAGTTTGCATGTTCTCCTTGTGTCTGCGTAGGTTTCCTCCAGGTGGGCCTGTTTCCCCTACTGCTAAAAAACAAGTACAAAGGTAAAACACTCTTCTTATTTATACTGATTGATATAATATGGTTTATTTTGTACGTTTGTATCATGTATCAAAGAGTTGATGGAGAATCTACGTTGCCATAACTGCAGGTGAAAGCCAGATCAATCAGACTTCTCAAGCTAAGCAGGGAAGGGCCTGGTTAGTACTTTTGAATGCGCTGGAAACGGCTGCAAGTCCTAAGTGGCTCTGAAAAAGCTGTTGTTTTGTGCTTTACAATTTTTATTTTTATTTATTTTTTCTACCTGAGATGTTGCTGCAGTACAGTGTTCATGGTTTTACACTGGTCCAGACCAGAGCAGAGAGGATTCATGGTCCGAACCAAGCGGATCAGGCGAAAATCCACTGGAGGAACGCTAACTTTATGAAAAATGCTAATGAAGCATTTAGCATTTTACTTTGGACTAGTGCAGAGGAAAGCGGCTACTCCAACTTGTGACCCGTCCTGCTCCACCCAGAGGCTACTCCACCTCTGCTGCTGTGACCCGTCCTGCTCCACCCAGAGGCTACTCCACCTCTGCTGCTGTGACCTGGAGGACTGTTACTGATTACACAAGTTGACAGCCAAAAAATGGTCAGGAGTTCAGACTAATGTTGGTGTTCTGAGTCTGAATATCACACGCATTTTGCTCTATCAGGTCAACTTTTTGAGATACAGCCATAGTGTTACGGATTATGTACGTCTACGTTATTATGAATTCTGCTTATCAAATTTGATGGAGTAAATAAAAACTGAATGACTTTGGATACGTTGACTTTTATTTCTTGAGGAAAACGGAAAAAACGTCAAGGGTTTCTCAGCTGATGATCCGCAGAAATTTGTTTTTTAAGCAAAATCGATTTAAAAACATATTTCTGTAGCTGATTGAGCAAAACCAAGGTCATTTTCGGACTCAGAGCATCAAAATTAGTCTAATGGACTATTTTCAAAAAATATGTTTTTGTTACCCAGTGTTATTACTATTGTTAGCTTTTTAGAATGATCAATTTTATTTTTATTGTTGCTGCTACTGGACACTTGAATTTCTCCTACGGGGATCAATAAAGTATCTATCTATCTATCTACTGTGATGTGAGACCTGTGGGAACACAAGGTGCCACAGTGGGGCGGTTGCGGCTATAAAGTGCCAAACTCTGGCTGTGTCCTTCGGCAAGACACTTCGGCCACATCAGGATGAGTCTGGTGTGTGTGTGTACTCAGGTGGGAGGGGCTGATGGCTCATACTAGATTCCTCCTCCTGAAAATCTCTGTATAAAATCAGTGCATTATTATTATTTAAATGAAATTGAATTATATAAATCCTAAATGTTGCTTTAATACTTCTCGTCTCAGTTCCATCTTTAATCTCCGTCTCGAACGTCCATAATGAGCAGTGTGGTTCTGGTTCAGAGCTGGCGGACTCCTCCAGGTGGTGTCGCGTCTATTATTGTCCCCCTGACAACTTAATTGACCTACTTTATTCACTTAGCTCTTCTCCAACATTTAATTGCAGCTGTTTAGTGTAATTGATGTCACTCTGTTCTCTGTCCGTCAACAACAAGAAACTCATCCTCTCAGAGAAACAGACCTGCCTCAGTGTTTCCATCAGAGCTCACACCTCCACAGTATTTACAGATCAGAAAAACATACTTCTTTATGGTCTCAGAGCAGTGTGTTTTGGAACAAGGCTCACATTTACACTGACGCTACATACATTTACATACAGCACAGTGGGCAGTAAAGAAGGGTAGAGTAGAGTAGGGTAGAGTAGAGTAGAGTAGAGTAGAGTAGGGTAGAGTAGAGTAGAGTAGAGTAGAGTAGAGTAGAGTAGAGTAGAGTAGAGTAGAGTAGAGTAGAGTAGAGTAGAGTAGGGTAGGGTAGAGTAGAGTAGAGTAGAGTAGAGTAGAGTAGAGTAGGGTAGGGTAGAGTAGAGTAGAGTAGAGTAGAGTAGAGTAGAGTAGAGTAGGGTAGAGTAGAGTAGAGTAGAGTAGAGTAGAGTAGAGTAGAGTAGGGTAGGGTAGAGTAGAGTAGGGTAGAGTAGAGTAGAGTAGAGTAGAGTAGAGTAGGGTAGGGTAGAGTAGAGTAGAGTAGAGTAGAGTAGAGTAGAGTAGAGTAGAGTAGAGTAGAGTAGAGTAGAGTAGGGTAGGGTAGAGTAGAGTAGAGTAGAGTAGAGTAGAGTAGAGTAGGGTAGGGTAGAGTAGAGTAGAGTAGAGTAGAATATAGTAGAGTAGAGTAGGGTAGAGTAGCGTAGGGTAGCGGTAGGGTAGAGTAGGGTAGAATAGAGTAGTGTAGGGTAGGGTAGGGTAGGGTAGGGTAGGGTAGGGTAGGGTAGGGTAGAGTAGGGTAGGGTAGGGTAGGGTAGGGTAGGGTAGAGTAGGGTAGAGTAGAGTAGAGTAGGGTAGGGTAGAGTAGAGTAGGGTAGGGTAGGGTAGAGTAGGGTAGGATAGGATAGAGTAGAGTAGGGTGAGGTAGAGTAGAGTAGAGTAGGCTAGAGTAAGGTAGAGTAGGGTAGAGTAGGCACGGTGGCTGAGTGGATAGCACTCTCGCCTCTCAGCAAGAAGGTCCTGGGTTCGAATCCCGGTCGGACCAGGGCCTTTCTGAGTGGAGTTTGCATGTTCTCCCCGTGTCTGCGTAGGTTTCCTCCGGGTACTCCGGTTTCCCCTACCACTAAAAATATGTACAATAGTTCTGACATGCGCCTCCTGTACTGGCCCCGCTCCCATTTCTATGTGGAGTGAGAAACAAATGCCCAAAAATAACAATTGTAAACCGCTTTGAGACTCAGATCTGCAGTGAAAAGGCGGTATATAGATAAAGATTACTTACTAATTACTTACTTACAAGTAGGGTAGAGTAGAGTAGGGTTGGTGGTTTTTCCCAGATTCCCAATTTTGCTTGTTCTTTTGTGACCTCCAACTTTTATTTCTATTAAATAATTTTATTTTTATTCTTCTTTAGTTTTCAGTCAAAAACACTCTCTCTCTGCTCTCTCAAACTGATGTAACTATAGTATATTCTGTGTGCTCTCTCGCTCTCTGGGTTCTCACTTCTGTCCTGTATCTTTAAATTCTAAAGTGCGGTAAAGAGAGTAAGGCATTTACAGAGTGATTTTAAAGACGTCACATGTGTTTGTTTCGCTCTGTTCTCAGTTTGACTTCAGGATCGTCCGTGAATCAGATTCTGTCCTGAGGTTAGTATGAAGTCTGACACGTCCACAATGATTCAGGCTGGACGGAGCTGAAGTTGGCTGAATGAAAAAAAATAGTATTAGTTACAAAAGATTCAAGTGTGTGTGAGTATATTTGTGTGCGTGTGTCTATGTGTGTGTGTATGTGTGTATGCATGCCTGTGTGTGTGTTTGTGTGTGTGTGTGCATGACTGCGTGTGTGTCTATATGTGTGTGTGTGTGAATATGAGTGTATTTGTGTGTGTGTGTGTCCGTGTGCATGCCTGTGTGTGCATGTACATGCCTGTGTGTGTGTATCTATGTGTGTGTTTAGGCCTGCATGTGTCTATGCGTGTGTGTGTGTGTGTGTGTGTATGCATGCCTGCGTGTGTGTATCAATGTGTGTGTCTTTGTTTGTGTGTGAATGTGAGTGTGTGCGTATGCATGCCTACGTATGTGTGTGTCTGTGTGTGTATATGACTACATGTATGTGTGTGTTGTTTTTGTTGAAATGTGATTAAATAACAATAACAAAAACACAAACAATACATCAAACAAATCATCAATCATTCCCTGCTTCGTTTCTCTCTGTTCTCTTCACAAAAACCAGACGGCAAAACTTTATCCCCAAAAAACAGAGAGAAAAACCCACATCATAAATAAACACACACTTTACCCACACGAGGGCGCCCTTTCTCTTTCCTCCCTCCGCACGCACACCTCCCGCCCGCCTCGTCATTGGTGGGAGAAGCGCACGCAGGTCTCTGATTGGCCGAGCGCCTGTCAGTCTCTCCAAAGCAGTGCCACTCACGCTCAGGATAGATTAGACACCATTTGCCACAACTAAATAGTTCCCAGCGCACGCCAACTGAGGACATTTCTGTTTATACTCGCTCCCGCCGCCACCTTCACCCATCTCTCCCCCCTTCTACTCACCCATAACTGCGCGCTCTCTCCCCCCGGACACAGATGCAGATCCATGACAGCGCTGGTAAGTCGCTCTCTTTTTTGCAGCGAATGTATTCATCTGCTATTTTGTTGTTTGGAGATCTGCTTCCTTCCCCTCTGGTTCGCTCTGACATCTGTGTATTGCTGTGCGTAACGTGCGTAATTCCTCTGGAGCTACGTGTTTCTCTTGTTTTGTGACAACTCTATGAAGCAGGAAGGATGTGGGGAAAACGTCTGCAAAAATAAAAGAAAGAGAGGAGAGAACGTAGTCGGTTCCGCGCGTCTGTTTCTTGTGTTGTCATATCTTTGCTGCTTCTTCTACTTTGCCAAGAGTTCCCGAATCCAAAAAAACATTGTGCGTAAAAGGATTGGTTTTACGCGTGCGGTTTGGAGGCGTCAGCTGCGATTTACTGCGACTTTCATCCGGCTTTTGACGCGGTTTCTCTTCATTCTGGCTAATGGATTGAGAGCCACGTTTTGGGGTTTATTGGCAACTTTTATCACGCTATCAATTCTGCGTGAACTGACAGCGCTGTGTTATGGTATTGGACTGTTGTGGCGCAGAGGGAAGTGTGTTGTCAGTTGTGTGTCTGTTCCTTGGGATATAGTTTTGCGTGTGTTTTTAGGGAGCGTGGAGTGTCATATGTGTTGATTCAGTCATAGTCGATGTGTGTGTGTGTGTGTGTGTGTGTGTGTGGCCCTAAATCACAATATAGACGAGGAGAAGAGGACTTTACAAAGTTGTGGATTAAAACACAGGAAATGCAATAATAACAAACACTTAGGAGCCATTGGTCCATAGGGAGCGGGAAGATCAGTCTGTAAATGAAAAAAAGGATGTCCTTAGACTCTCCTGGATCTAGGACTGAGGCTGTAGACCCAGGACTGAGGCTGTAGATCCAGGACTCTGGCTGTAGATCCAGGACTGAGGCTGTAGACCCAGGACTGAGGCTGTAGACCCAGGACTGAGGCTGTAGACCCAGGACTGAGGCTGTAGACCCAGGACTGAGGCTGTAGACCCAGGACTGAGGCTGTAGACCCAGGACTGAGACTGTAGACCCAGGACTAGTGTCATGGCCTGAACTGGGATCAGTCAAAGCAAATGATAACGGTTCAATTACAGCGTGAACTTGTACAGTCCGTACACACTCATTACTTTCTGGTAATTGTCGGTTGTGTTTTGACATTGAAAACAGAACGTACCATAAGTGTTCTCTCGCACCAGAACAACGTCACACGCCTCAGATGAGTAAGACCAGGTGGAAGCTGTTACTGTTATTACAAACTTATAACATTTAGCATGAGCAAGATTCTCTTAGCGACATCTGTTTGAAGATTTTTGACATATTTCAAGCAAGAATATTTTGACGATTTCGTCTGAAAATCTAAAAATTTGTCTTCAAACCAGTGAAATATTCTCGGCACCATAAGTGAAAAGTCAAATCTAACCTGTCTTCTCCTGAGTTCTGGATCTGTCTGTCTGTGGGAGCCCATCCATCACTGTGCTTTTTTAGTTGAAAATTTGCCATAATGTGACAATTCAATAGTGTTTCCATGCTTTACTGCGTCACTTTTCTTATAATAATAATAATAGTAATAATAATAATTAGGGGTGGGAACCTCACGATACGATGTGCGATACGAAGCTCATGATAACGATTATCTCACGATATGACGATGCAGCAATTATCTATATATTTGTCAAAAATATACCTACAATAATATTTTTCTCATATTTATGGCATAAATTAAGTGAAAAATACACTTTATTTCAAGATAAATTGATAAAGTGTCATGTGTAACATTAAAGTGAACAAGAAAAAATGCATTTTTACTATTTTACTAAAAATCTTAATCCGTCTCTCATCCAATAAAATCAATATGAACATTCCACAGAATACGTAATGTAGAAATATATTAAGTATTATATTAAGTATCAATACTTTTTTGCAAGTAAAGCTTAACTTTGCGTGAGAAAGTATCACGATACATCACCATATCGATATATTGTCACACTCCTAATAATAATGTATTAAGTTATATATAGCGTATGTATATATATATATATATATATATATATATATATATATATATAGTCAGAGCGAATAATGTCAGGGCCTGAAGTTCAGAGGGTTCTGTGAGAGCGAGGGTCAGGTCCAGGATTTCCTTTCCTTTTGTCAAATTCTCTGTGGAAACAGTTACTCTGAAAACTTTCTCTTCTACGTCTCTCTCTCTCTCTCGTTTGTACGTCTCTCTCTCTCTCGTACGTCTCCCTCTCTCTCTCCCTCTTTCTCTCCCTCTCTCTCTTTCTCTCTCCTCCATCGTTCCCTCTCTCTCTCTCCCTCTCTCTCTCCCTCTCGCTCTCCCTCTCTCTCTCCCTCTCTCTCTCCCTCTCTCTCTCTCTCTCCCTCTCGCTCTCCCTCTCTCTCTCCCCCTCTCCCTCTCTCTCTGTGTGTAATTACTGTCCTCCCGGGAGCCTGTGCCATCAAACTTTCTAATTTCCTCCTCAAACCCGGAAACCATCTTTGCTGCTGGTGGATGCGAGGCCCTGATGACGGCATCAATAAAACTGGATCCAGCTCCACTCGTCCACGGAGAGCGAGGGTTCAGCCAAAGACGCGATCGGAGCTGAGAGTGGGTGGAGTTTACGGCGCCCGGGCTGAACTGGGTCACGGCACGGCCAAGGTCAGGGGTCAAGGTCAGGGGTCAAGGTCAAGGTTTTGTTTGTATGGCACAAATAGAACAGATTGTGATATCTCAGGAGCGAGTATGCAGTGGACTGGACCGAACTGGGTCTACAGCCTCAGCCCTGGGTCTACAGCTTCAGCCCTGGGTCTACAGCCTCAGCCCTGGATCTACAGCCTCAGTCCTGGATCTACAGCCTCAGCCCTGGGTCTACAGCCTGAGCCCTGGGTCTACAGCCTCAGTCCTGGATCTAGAGCCTCAGTCCTGGATCTACAGCCTCAGTCTGGCATCTAGAGCCTCAGTCCTGGATCTAGAGCCTCAGTCCTGGATCTACAGCCTCAGTCCTGGATGTGGTCGTCCCGCTTTCTATTTGTTTGTTATCATTCAGTTTGAACGGTTTGATTCTCTGATCTGTTGTTGGTGAATCCACAACTTTGCAAAGTCCTCCAAGTCGACTGCTGTTGTTATTTTTGGATCTGGTGTGTTGCCGAACCAACGCAACACAAACCAGGCCTTCCAAGAAACACACAGTAAAGAATATGTGGTGAATCGGTCTATGATTCATAACAAACCAGGACTAAACGGGTCTGAACAAGGACCATGCAGGAGAAACCAAAACAGGCCCACGTCGCTCGTACTACTGGAAAAAAAAAAGTTGTTTTGCTTTGTTTTCAAGTCCAGGGCAGTAGTTTTCCTTCATAAACACAAAAACACGAGACAAGGATCAAAGTATCGTTTTTCTGGCCCCAAGAAGTGGTATCGATGTCGTCGTTCCAGGCCAGGACAGAGACAAAACCCAGTAAACAGAGACTTATACAAATGTTTTCAGACTGTACAATAAGTCACTTTAAAGCTGCTGTACCCGATTTCTTTTCTAATGAGTTTATAAAAATGCTTAGTACTACATGCCAGTTGTATTATAATGTAAAACTTGAGCTCATTGATTCTGCTGTGTATGAATTCAGTAAAAAGTGCTGAGTAGAGACTTAGCGTGACGCCCGCTCTCCTCCAATCACAGAACGAGGCTGCGTCCTCTAGCCTCTACAGCGCTGCTAACCACAGTAGCATGATAGCATAAGTGGCTATAACTCCTCTGGCTGTAACTGCAGACACAGCAAAACAGCCCAAACCACACAACAGTGAAGAAGAGAAGAGGGAACTAAAGCCAAAACATGATCAAAGAAGAAACCAAGTCCTGAACAGAGCTAGCTAACATTGAATCCTCTGGAGAGACTGGTCTATGGGAGAGACCTGCGGGACCGCCTCGGACTATCTACGCTCGGACTATCTATGCTCGGACTATCTACGCTCGGACTATCTACGACTATCTACGCTCGGACTATCTACGCTCGGACTATCTACGCTCTGACTATCTACGCTCTGACTATCTACGCTCGGACTATCTACGCTCGGACTATCTACGCTCTGACTATCTACGCTCTGACTATCTACGCTCTGACTATCTACGCTCGGACTATCTACGCTCGGACTATCTGCGCTCGGACTATCTACGCTCGGACTATCTACGCTCGGACTATCTACGCTGGCACTATCTACGCTGGCACTATCTACGCTGGGACTATCTACGCTGGGACTATCTACGCTGGGACTATCTACGCTGGGACTATCTACGCTGGGACTATCTACGCTGGGACTATCTACGCTGGCACTATCTACGCTGGGACTATCTACGCTGGCACTATCTACGCTGGGACTATCTACGCTGGGACTATCTACGCTGGGACTATCTACGCTGGGACTATCTACGCTGGGACTATCTACGCTGGGACTATCTACGCTGGGACTATCTACGCTGGGACTATCTACGCTGGGACTATCTACGCTGGGACTATCTGCGCTGGGACGGCACGGTGGCTGAGTGGATAGCACTCTCGCCTCTCAGCAAGAAGGTACTGGGTTCGAATCCCGGCCGGACCAGGGCCTTTCTGAGTGGAGTTTGCATGTTCTCCCCGTGTCTGCGTAGGTTTCCTCCGGGTACTCCGGTTTCCCCTACCACTAAAAATATGTACAATAGATCTAGCATGTGCCTCCTGTACTGGCGACCCCGCTCCCATCTCTGTGTGGAGTGAGAGTGTGGAGCCCAAAAAAAAAACAAAAAAAATAACAATTGTAAACCGCTTTGTGGCTCTGGTCTGTGAAAGGCGGTATATAAATAAAGCTTACTTACTTACTTACTATCTGCGCTCGGACTGTCTGCGCTCGGACTGTCTGCGCTCGGACTGTCAGCGCTCGGACTATCTCGGACTATCTACGCTCGGACTACATTTGGACCTGAAACTAGCAGTAATCTTTCAGTTATATATTGTGTTAGCAGTGCGTTGCTTTTGTATCATTTTATCAGTGATTGTTGTACAGCTTAAGTTGCGCTAATGCTAATGTTAGCATATACGTCGCAAATACAGCTAGATGGCTCCGTGGGATGAGAGCGTAGGGGAAATGAGAATGCACTAATGCACTAGGACTGAAAAACCTGCATTGCCACTTTTAATTGTACATAATTATATCCTGCACAGACTATAATTTATAACCTTTTGTCTTGTTGCACCATCTGAGTGATTCTATCTGTGCCAAACTGTGACATGTACATTACTCCGGTGTGAGGTCACAGGACTTCTGGAGTCTGTTTAAGTAAGTACAGAAAAAGTTAAAGAAAAAGATTTAAAAAAACATTAATACAGTGATTTTCAGGACTCCCAAAGTCCCTTCACATTATTCTTTCACTCCAAACATGGTGGTGATAAACTACTACAGTAGCCACAGCTGCCCTGGGGCACACTGACAGAAGCGAGAGGCAACCAGTCTGTGCCTCCACCAACCACTCACACACACACCAGACTCACTCTACTGTGGGGGAAGTGTCTTGCTTAAGGACACAGCCACAGTTTGGTACTTTACAGCCGCAGCCGTATAGTATGTTCTCCCATCACAGCACTATCCAGGCCCTGTCCTGCTTAACTTCAGAGGTCTGACAGGATGCGATGGTTTGTCGATGTGCTTTGGGGTGTTGTAAGTAAGTAGTAAGTAATCTTTATTTATATACCGCCTTTCACAGACCAGAGTCTCAAAGCGGTTTACAGTTGTTATTATTTTTGGGCACTTGTCTCTCACTCCACACAGAGATGGGAGTCGCCAGTACATGAGGCGCATGCCAGACCTATTGTACATGTTTTTAGTGGTAGGGGAAACCGGAGTACCCGGAGGAAACCTATGCAGACACGGGGAGAACATGCAAACTCCACTCAGAAAGGCCCTGGTCCGGCCGGGATTTGAACCCAGGACCTTCTTGCTGAGAGGCGAGAGTGCTATCCACTCAGCCACCGTGCCATTCGGTGTTGGTGGAAATAATCAATTATCACATAATTGGTGTAAATAATATGAAAATAAAATAATTTGAGAAGAAGAGAACGACTTGTTGATAATGAATTTTCTTTGTCGATAAAAGCGGCAGATTTTAGTGTTTTTGTGTCAGAGAGACGGTTTTGTTTTTTCCAGGACATTTATCTACATTTATGGACATTGGTCTCTGCTCCTCATGGACCAATGTTTGTGTGTTTTTATCAGTGCATTTCCTGTGTCTGAACTGTTTGATTTTCTGATCTGCTGTTATAGATCCTGGACAATGCCACTGGTTCAAAGACACATATTTAGACTTTTTTCTTTCTTGTTACATTTTTTTTTAATTAAGAAAACAAAAGAGATAAACACAATATAAAACAAAAACACAAAAGTAACAAAAGTGCAACCCCCAAACAGAAAACATATAACACAAAGACAAGAAGACAAAATGATAATAAAACAAATTAATGATAAAATATATGAATTATAACCAAATAATCATAATAAAAAAATAAAAATATATATATATATTAATAATATGAACAAAACTAATTGAGACTATTAATAATGATTATATTAATAATACAAAATAATAATAACACAAATAAAAAGAGAGAATAAAAAAAAACATAGAATTATAGATTAATATAGTGTGTTTGACCTGTTTGATTTTCTGATCTGCTGCTGGAAAATGGTCAACTTTGTGTCCTTCTCGATAACTGCTGTTGTGATCTATGTCCAAACACAAATACATTTAAATGAATTGAATTATTGAACCTGGACAATGCCGCTGGTTCAAAGACACATATTTAGAGATTGTTTTCATTTTTTCAATTTTTTTTATTAAGAAAAAACGGACAAACACATCAAGACTCAATAACAACACAATATTAAACAAAAACACAACATTATAAAAGTGCAACGCCCAAATAGAACAAACATAACACAGACAAAAAGACAAAATAATAATAATAACAAAAATAACATAATAATTATAATAATATTTATGATACAATATACTAATATGAAATAAAAAAATATTGATAAAAAAAATAATGATAATATTAATAATGCAAAATAATAATAATACAAATAAAAAGAGAGAATAGAAAATCAAAAAACAAAGAATTATAGATTCATACAGATTCAGATTAAGTTTTCCATTTGCAACAATCTTCTTTGCTGTTTTCTTTCTTCTCAAACTCTTCTCGCGACCTGCCATTAAACTTATCAACACTTGTCTAACGGGTGATTCGTGGTGAGGAGGTGTTGCCATGGAGATCGCACGCTTATGTCACGGATCCATCTTGCTTCTTGCGCTTTGCTTTGAAACTTGGCTCACGAACCCAAATAAATGCCATTTTTATCCTGCTGGCTCCACGGCTTCTTTCCTCTCTCCGTGAGTCAAGAGTCTGTTCTGCTCTAACTTAGATCCAGGACTGAGGCTGTATAGATCCAGGACTGAGGCTGTATATCCAGGACTGAGGCTGTAGACCCAGGACTGAGGCTGTAGACCCAGGACTGAGGCTTTAGATCCAGGACTGAGGCTGTATAACCAGGACTGAGGCTTTGATCCAGGACTGAGGCTGTATAACCAGGACTGAGGCTGTAGATCCAGGACTGAGGCTGTAGATCCAGGACTGAGGCTGTAGACCCAGGACTGAGGCTGTATAGATCCAGGACTGAGGCTGTAGACCCAGGACTGAGGCTGTAGATCCAGGACTGAGGCTGTAGATCCAGGACTGAGGCTGTAGATCCAGGACTGAGGCTGTAGACCCAGGACTGAGGCTGTAGATCCAGGACTGAGGCTGTAGATCCAGGACTGAGGCTGTAGACCCAGGACTGAGACTGTAGACCCAGGACTGAGGCTGTAGATCCAGGACTGAGGTTGTAGACCCAGGACTGAGGCGGTAGACCCAGGACTGAGGCGGTAGACCCAGGACTGAGGCTGTAGACCCAGGACTGAGGCTGTAGATCCAGGACTGAGGCTGTAGACCCAGGACTGAGGCTGTACATTTAGTCTTTTTTACTGTATCCTTATAGACAGTATAAACTTTTCCTTCCTCTCTCTTTCTCTCTTTCTCGTTCTTTCTCTAAATAGCTCTGGCTTTCACTTTTCCCTCTCCGTCTCCAATCCCCAGGAGCGTGCACTGACACCTAATCCCTAAATTGGACAAATAAATGTGACTGGACCGGTTTGGGTGACAGAGCTTAAGCCTCAGATAAACGTACGGTGGAGCTACAGTAATGTGCTTTTGTGACGCTGAGAGCCGTGACCGAGGGCGGCGCGCTCTCCCACTTAGCGCCGACACCAGGGCCATTATGAATTTACTCCTGTGTGGTTCAGTGGAGAAGAAGACATAACAACGGCTGCTGTCTGCTCCACAGCGACACCGGTGGTTCATAATGGTACTGTCAAAATTGTTGGTTTTTTTTACATTAGTACTGGGTTTTTCGAGTTTTTTCTTGCTGATGCAGGAGGGTTTGAGGACAGTGGTGGTTAGGGACGCACCGATAATACTTTTTCAAAACCGATACAAGTACGAGTATGTTAATTTGAGTACTTACCGATACCGATACTGAATTGCTGAATTGTGTTGTCCCTGGGAATTCATCAAACTAATACAACTGTAATATAAAACGTTTTATTTCTCATTTCAAGAATAAAAAAATACTTTAACATTAAACATTTTATCAATTGACAATAATAGTCACTGTCATATACCATACAAATGGTACATGCTTGCTCGTCACTAGCTTGCTCGCTTGCTCACCACTATCTTGCACGCCACTAGCTTGCTTGCCATTAGCTTGCTCGCCACTAGCTTGCTCACCACTAGCTTGCTCGCCTTTAGCTTGCTCGCCTTTAGCTTGCTCGCCACTAGCTTGCTCACCGCTAACTTGCTCACCGCTAACTTGCTCACCGCTAACTTGCTCACCGCTAACTTGCTCGCCGCTATTGGTATCGGTGTATCCCTCTGTGATGATCCAGGACTCTCCATACTCAACAACATTTATGAACTTTGGTCATCTGCCTCTTTAAAAAAATAAATGATTCTGATTCTGATAATGAACCAATGGCTCTATGTGTGTGTTTGATTTTCTGATCTGTGTTGGCGAATCGATAGCTCCATCCATCTTCTTCCCCTTAATCCGTTTCTTTCTGGGTCGGCTGCTCTGTTAGTGACAACACAGCCTTGATCCTCCATCTTGAGGCAAAGTGGCGTTAAGTGTCTTGCTCAAGGGCGCAGCGACGGCAGACATCAGTGGGAGTTGGTGGAGAAGGGATTGAACCCACAACCTTCAGGCTCAAAGGCCCATACACAAATATGTTGAATTGAGATGCATTGAATAGTAACTTATCCCATATTTAAGGCTCACTCTTTGCTATTTAGCCATTTCAAAAAACACTATATTAAACAAATTTATTTTTATTATTATTAAAAATATGTTTGAAAATGTTTTTATATTGGATGAAGATACTTAGAACTTACTCGGAAGTTCTGTCTCCCCTGTGGTTAAACGCTGACACGGGTCCAAACAACATCGCAACCTTTCCCTCAAGTGTAGTGTGTAGTTTTATGACCCACTTGTTAGCAACAGGCTATAAAACAGGTTAGCATTTTTGTGTGTGTATAATCCAGTGTTCCTTGGAGCCTGTTAGCAAGTAGCGTTAGCATGAGAAAAATGATCTTTTCTTTTGTGTTTTTAACATTTATAAACATTGGTCTGCTGTGTATTAATTATTTGATTCCCTGATCTGCTGCTGAAGATAACTGCTGCTGGGATTTATACAAAAACAAATTAAATGGAATTGTTTTATAAAGGTTTTTTTCTATACCAGAAAATTGTGGGTTAGCGATGTTATTCCTTGATTGTTTTAGACAATTTTTGATAATGTTTTCTCTCACTTTGAGCAAGAATTATTTGCCAATTTTGTCTGAAAGTCAAAAAAATGTGTCTTCAAACCAGTGAAATATTAAAGGTCCCGTATATAGAGAATCTAACCTGGTGGTGTTGACGACTTTTGCTGTTTTTTTGGGGATGCCTTGCACAGTTGTCTCAGTTTGGGAGGCTTCAAAGCTCCCTCCCTCTCTCCCTCCCCCCTCTCTCCCTCCCCCCTCTCTCCCTCCCCTCTCCCCCTGCCTCCCCCCCTCCCCTCTCGCCTGCTCACTTGAAGACACAATGATGGCGTGGTGCTGAGTCGCGGCACAGAGTCAGCTGCTGCCCCCTCAGACCTCACCGAGCTGTCAGTCTGTAGAAGGACACACTCTGACAAATGTGTCTGGCAGACTGCACAAAACTTCCCCTTTAAACGCTCAAATCTGCTAAACTCACACTCAAAACATCATCGCTTCATTAAAGGGGACGTATCATGCAAAATGTAAACGACTATTTCTGTCGTTTAGCCGCGTGACAACCTTGTTCCCTCGACAAAAACACACCTGGAGTTGTTTTTAGATCCACCCATGGTATTATATCAGAAATAACAGAAGCCAAAGAACAGTAAAAGTCGGGATGATACGAGAAATGGCTTCTTGAATAAAAAGAGAAAGTGTTTTGGGCTTTGTCTATGTCTTTCTCTCTCTCTCTCTCTCTCTCTCTCTCTCTCTCTCTCTCTCTCTCTCTCTCTCCTTTTCTTTCCTTCACTCTCTTTCCAACATTTTAATTAGAGGGCCACTTCAGTGAGACTTGTCCAGGGGCGGAATCACTGGATTGTAAAACGGCTTTTCCAGGATTTAGACGGTTCCGAGCTTTGTTAATTAGCAAATGTTTTCCATCTTTCCAGCTTTATACACGGGCGCCATTTGCAGAATTTTGTGACTCAATCAAAATCAAAATATCAGCGCATACACAAATAATGTCAGAGGTTTTCCTGAGTTTCTGAGCTACACAACAAGGCACACAATGTATATATCGGCGCAGGTGAAGTTGGCTGGATGATGACTTTTTTTGGGTTGTGATTAATTAAGAGATCCCAAGAACAGTTGGAATGAGGAGCACACAGCACAACATAAATGGACAATAAACTCTAAATACTAAAATAAAATAACGTCTGCAACTTTAGCGGAATAGTTTATCAAGGCAGAGGGCCAGAGGAAGTGACAGAGAGGACCGCAACTTGCCCCCGGGCCTTGGTTTGGACACGTCTGCTCTACAGGCTGAAAGCATGAAGTGTTTGATGGATGTGCTGCAGTAGAAATAATCATGATATTTTCTCTTTTAATTGATTTTCTCGCTGTTTTTCTACTTGACAGAAGTTGCTGTTGTGTTGTATTTGTTAGTGTGTGTGTTTTAAAGGCTGCATACTCAAAATACTCTGGCGGAGTGGTTATCGCTCTTGTTTCTCTGGCTTTGACTCCCAGTCAGAACGGAGCCTTTCTGAGTTTGCATGTTCTCCCCATGTCTGCGTAGGGTTCTGCTCCCTCAGGGCCGAAATAAGTTGCAGGAAAAATCTGATATTTAGAGAAAATGATCACATGGTGTTAGGGGTGCAACGGTTTGAAAAAATCACGGTTCGGTTCGTACCTCGGTTCAGAGGCCACGGTTCGGTTCATTTTTCGGTTCATTTTTCAAAAAAAAAGTGTTGTCTTTTTAATAAACACAGCTCATGTGGACTCGGCACCTGCTCTGACTGCCCCCCCCCCCTGACCTAGAAATGAATTAAGGGGAAGGAAATGGATGGATGGATGGATGGAATATTCCATCCATCCAATTATGTCTATTTAACATAATTAATGAAAAACAACACAAAGTGCAACATAAGAAGGCACTTTATGAGGATATTTACTCTCATATATTACACCACCTTCCTGATTCTCCCGAGGAGGCGCTCCATTCTGGGCCCAGCCTCATTCACTGCATTTATTTAATTTTTGGCATTATCAGTTGTGACTGGGATATTAGTACTGGGCCTTTGTCTTCCATTCCTCCGCTGCTTGTGTCAGTACCTGCGCTGTGTGACTGTGTGACTGTCGTAGAGGGGGCGTGTCTGCCAGCGCCAGACTTTTCATCTCCCAGTCTGCGGTGATGAAGTGAGCGGTTCCGCTCATGGATCTATTATAGGTTCCGCGGGACGTCCGAGCGTCAGTCGTGAGCGCAGCTGTGATGCGCGGGAGAGTTGACTTTAGCCCGGTCTGACTGTGCGTAAAGGAGCTGCTTAAATGCCGCGACAATAAGCGGTCGTTGAGACGCTTTTTTCACTCATGTCTTTCTTGTGCCACAGTGCTTACACATCGTGACAGTTTTGTCGAATATTAATTATCAGTGTAGTTACAGTGAAGCCAAAATGCTCTCATACTGGGGATTTAAATGACGCAGGGCTTTCAAGCATCTCCGTTCCTCCGCTCGCAATGACCGCGCTGTGTGTGGACTGAACAACGTGCGCACAACTTTTTTTTCATAAATCAAACCGCGGATCACGTCTGTACCGAACCGAAGACGTTGAACCGAACGGATCACGGATCAGTGATGAACCGTTGCACCTCTACATGGTGTAGTAATAAACTATCTTGACTAGGGCTGCACGATATTGGAAATTAGAGCGATATTCGATATATCAGTGTTTAGTATTGCGATAACGATATTATTGCGATATTTTTTTTCTTTCACCTAAAATTGCATCTGTATCGAAACGCAAGAGACAAATAACAAAAAAATAAGCACAACATTAATGACATTCAAATGCTTATATTTAGGGCTGAAAACGATATCACAATATTTGTAATTCATATCGCAATATATATCGTTATCGTTTTATCGCCCCTTTTATATTTTTGTTTGTTTATTTGTTGTTCTTGTTGAATGTTGATGTGTCTGTTTGTGTTGTCTATAATAAAGAAAAAAAAGTTGGGTGAAACCACGGAGACTGACATTTTGGAAGTGAGACAGCAGCGGCCCCTGGTGAGCGGGTGGAGAACTGTGTGTTGCTAAAGCTTAGTGCAGCAGTGGTACTTCGGAGTAACAAAGGGTCAGAAATATGGTGGAGGAGTAAGGATAAGAAATGAAGCGGTTGCAAAGGGTTAGAGCAGACTTGTTGAAACTCGTCGATCTCGTGTTAAAACGAATAGATTCCACGTGATATTTCCTCTTTGTATGAAGTTAGCGTGGTGTGGACGCTGAGGGAACGCCGTAAAATGATCCGTGGTTTTTGAAAAGGTTTAAATATTGACTCTGAAGTTTGTGTAAGCCCTCAGTCGTACAGGGATTAGTGAAAGCAAAGGAAGGTTTCCCACCCATCATCTGTACTTCTTAGCAAGTTTTCCCGACGTTTCAGGGAATTAATTCTCAGACCGCGCGTTGGAGATTTATAACCTATGGGTGTGGTTAGCCACACCCTAATCCTGATACTAACTCATAAACAATCTAAGGTCTGCTTGATGTAGAAGGGAGCAGGTCTAACAACCCTGCTGAGGCTAACGACCCTAACTCCTTAGCATGTCACAGACCTATTGTCTGCTGGGATGCTCAAGTGGAGTGCAGGTCTCACCCCTCCTAACTCATTAGCATGTCACTGACCTTGTCCCAAGTTAGGGCGTTGTTTTTAGGATGTCGTCATAGATGCGAGGCAAAACAAATCTTAACCCTCCTCCTCTGTTAAGAGAAGGTTTTTGTTTCCTCACAAAAATGGCTTCTTTCACCCCTCTCTCAAACCAATTCTTCTCCCGAGCCAGAATTTTAACCTCTGTGTCATCCACCGTGTGGTTGGAGGCCTGGAGGTGGAGATGAACAGCCGACTGTGGCCCACTAGAGTTTTCTCTACGATGTTGGTAAAGTCGTTTCTGTAGAGTTTGTTTGGTTTCTCCAATATAGTGGTCAGTGCACTCCTCTTCACTACATTTAATTGAATACACCACATTGCTCTGTTTGTGTCTGGGTGTTTTGTCTTTAGGATGCACTAATTTCTGTCTTAACGCGTTGAAAGGTTTGAAATACACAGGGATTTTGTGTTGCCTAAAGATTCTTTGTAGTTTCTCTGAAACTCCCGCCACATACGGTAAGGACACCCCTCTCCTCCTACTTTCTTCTGTCTGTTGGACTGTGTCTCTGGCCTTTCTCGTCCTTTGGGCTTTAGTAAAAGACCACTTGGGGTAGCCACATCTGGAAAGTGCTCTCTGAACATGTTTGGTTTCTCTGTTCTTTCCCTCCGAGCTAGTGGGGACCTGGTGGGCTCGGTGTTGAAGCGTTCTAATGACCCAGAGTTTGTGTTGTAGCGGATGGTTTGAATCAAAGGCCAGGTACTGGTCAGTGTGAGTGGACTTTCTGAAGACCTCAGTCTCTAATTGTCCGTTCTCCAGTATGATGACCTTACAATCTAGAAAGGCGAGTTCACTCTCCTTAGCATCCTCACGAGTGAAATTTATAAAAGGGTCCACCGAATTAATGTGTTCTGAAAATGGTTCCACTTCCTGTTTCTTTAACTTAACCCATGTATCGCCTACATATCAAAACCAATGGCTTGGCGCTGTCCCTTGGTAAGAGACCAGGGCTTGTTCCTCCAGTTTCTCCATATACAGATTGGCCACTATAGGAGAGACTGGGGAGCCCATCGCACAGCCATGAATCTGTCTAAACAAGGTGCCTCTAAATTGGAAATACGTGCTGTTAAGACACATTTCCAGTATTTCACAGATGTGGTCAGCTGTTAGTTTTGTTCTCTCCCCTAGTGTGGCGTCTTTCTGTAGGCTTTCTCTTACAGCCTCCACAGCCCTGGTCTCTTACCAAGGGACAGCGCCAAGCCATTGGTTTCGATATGTAGACGATACATGGGTTAAGTTAAAGAAACAGGAAGTGGAACTATTTTCCGAACACATTAATTCGGTGGACCCTTTTATAAATTTCACTCGCGAGGATGCTAAGGAGAGTGAACTCGCCTTTCTAGATTGTAAGGTCATCATACTGGAGAACGGACAATTAGAGACTGAGGTCTTCAGAAAGTCCACTCACACTGACCAGTACTTGGCCTTTGATTCAAATCATCCGCTACAACACAAACTCGGGGTCATTAGAACGCTTCAACACCGAGCCCACCAGGTCCCCACTAGCTCGGAGGGAAAGAACAGAGAAACCAAACATGTTCAGAGAGCACTTTCCAGATGTGGCTTCCCCAAGTGGTCTTTTAATAAAGCCCAAAGGACGAGAAAGGCCAGAGACACAGTCCAACAGACAGCGTATGCACCGCACCACATTCTTTGGCTACCTGGCGTAGGGAGTCTGATCCCCTGATGTGGGTGTCTGCGCCCGGGCGGGAAAAGAAGTATGGGTTATGGTCAGAGATGGAACAGGCCCTTCTGTTCTCCACCAGCACCTCCATCGAAGCAATCATTTCAGGAGTCAAAAGAACCGGCACTTTCCGACTTCTTTTCCCTTTAATTTCAATGCGTTGAAAATGCTGACACAGCTTTTTCTCAAGTTGGGACAGTCCCAGAGCAATGTCAGAATGGATCCCAGTCTTACTTCTTAAGGTAAAGGCTGTCAGTGGCATCTTTGAAACCTCACCTTCCCTTCTTCGATTGAAAATGATGACCTCACAAAGAGTCAAAACTGCCAGTTTAGACCAATGCTTAGACGTTGGCTCACTTATTAGGGTTTGCACATATTCAGGTCGACATACCTCAATATGTGCATGCATGGCTCTAACGTCCTCAGTCAGAGGGAGCAGGTCCGGAGTGTTCCACTTGGCTTGCCGGAGGGTCTGTAGGGCAGCAGAAGAAACACAGACGTCCCACCTCTTCTCAAAAAGCAGCCGGCTTCGTTGGAGGTTTTTAATAAATAGTTCATCAACACAATGCTCCATTTTTGAGTCACATTCAAGAATATCTGCTAGCTTTCTGAGGCTATGGCCGAGTTTGAGGGCCAAGGATGGAGTCTTGTATTGATTTGTTTCCTCATCATATCCAGCCACAGACCTGACTGCATCAATCACATGGTTAAAGTTGGAAGGAATAAAGAAATCCTTAATTGTTTTCAGTTTCCCTGCGGTTTTTGCTTCGTTAATTAACCTACCGACTTCTCTCATTTTCTGCCTAATGTAATCATGCTTTGTCTTATCATGCCCGTGTTTTAAGTACAGGTGCTCTCCGAGTCTCAGAATCCCCTTTTCTGCTTTGACAACACCCGTGACCTCATCCTGATGCATTGCCGAAATTAAAGACCACAGCTTTTTGCTGATGCCCTCCGGTACAGGCTGGGCTAGGGAGCAGAGGGACTGGACCCTACTTCTACCTGGTTTAGCCTGGGCATCTTTCTGTGAAAGCCGGCACCTGGCCACATGCCTCCACAGCGACTTTCGCTTAAGCAATGCCCCACAGTCTATACAGTGCAAAAACTCACTGGATTTAACTGGGGAATTTGGCTGTTTAGCTGGGACTAAAGTTCCAATGCCGGCCTTTAAAACCTCAAAATTGTGCTCACGGTTTCCACTATTCCTGATCAAATCAAACTGAAGTTTACGTGCTTTAGATTTCACAGGTAGAGCCAATGCTCTGGCTACGTCACTTTCATTTCCATGTTTTCTAGTCAAATGACGGGACATTTTGTGGCAGGACATTGAACAGTAGAGGCAGAAGTGTCTCTTGCTGTATACTCGCCCCCCATTTTTCTTCTTTTGCAGCTGCATGATAACAATCTTATTTGCCTTTGGTTCGTCACTTTCCGAGTCTTGAAGAAAAGTGTTTTTGATTTTTCTTTTTCCATACTTTTTTACAGGTTTCTTCTTGACAGTTAAATCGTCAGAATCTGAGTCGACTTCATCAATTAGGGACTCTTGACTAAGCTGCACAAACAACAAATAATTTGTAATCATTCTATATAACAATTTGAAGTCATGACTTGTAGTCAGCACTTACCAGTGGTTTGTAAGCGTGCGCTTCAGTGTGCTCCTCCATGATTTCTTGCAGCCTAATGAACCACACACTTGCACCTTTTTCTAGCCTGACACCTGATTTCCTCTGTTGTGCTGCTCCATGATTGGCTCCAGCCTGCTGGACTGAAATTGCCCCAGTGTGCCCCTCCTTGATATCCCGCAACCCACCACCAGGGTTCCGACACATAACACACTTTTTTCAGGAAAGTAAACCTCCAGGGGTCCTTTCCATATTTTTACAGAGACTGCATAAGGACCGTTAGAAAAGCATTACCCATTGATTATTAAGCTTGGACCAGTGGGGTCCGGTGTTCGGGCCCCACCACGTAAAACCAGTCCCCATGACGTGAGTGGAATCTCAGGTTATGGAACCCACCAGGAGTTGAAAACAAGTGCACACATATTCTCAAAGAATAAGGGTGGGCGCATTTCTCCCGGGAGAGAGCGCATGAAATTTGTCTTGAAAAAGAGCAATGACAGGTCCCAGAACCAAGGGGAGTCCCTGGAGGTTTTAACCCCGAAAAAAGCCCTTAAATCCGGCTTAAAATAGGGCCATGCGGGTCCCAGAACCGGGGGGATTCTGTGGAGGTTCTATCCCCGAAAAAAGCTTAGAAATCCGGACATAAATGCAGCACTGGAAAGCCAGAGACCCAGGGGGGTCCTCGGAGGTTTTAACCCCGAAAAAAGCCCTTAAATCCGGCTTAAAATAGGGCCATGCGGGTCCCAGAACCGAGGGGATTCTGTGGAGGTTCTATCCCCGAAAAAAGCTTAGAAATCCGGACAGAAATCCGGACATAAATGCAGCACTGGAAAGCCTGAGACCCAGGGGGGTCCTCTGAGGTTTTAACCCCGAAAAAAGCCCTTAAATCCGGCTTAAAATAGGGCCATGCGGGTCCCAGAACCGAGGGGATTCTGTGGAGGTTCTATCCCCGAAAAAAGCTTAGAAATCCGGACATAAATGCAGCACTGGAAAGCCTGAGACCCAGGGGGGGTCCTCGGAGGTTTTAACCCCGAAAAAAGCCCTGAAGTACGGCTTGAAATAGAGCCATCACAGGCCTGGTGCTCCAAGCAAATGTGAAAATAATTCTAAGTGCTGTGGGCAGGATTCGAACCTGCGTGGGAGGACCTCAATGACTCCCCATTCCATCGCCTTTGCCACTCGGCCACAGCGAGCCCAGTACTACAGCATAGACACTTAGGTTTTTTGGCAAAACACTTAGGCTGATTTGTAGGCTGAGGGGTGGGAAAGGCCTGGTTCTCCAGGGGGGCTATGTTCATGTGTGGGGGCTACCAGGACCTCCAGACCGGTTAGGGTTAGGTCTGGGGAGGGCCTGGGTCTCCATGGGGGTTAAGGTTAGGTGTGGGGAAGGCCTGGACCTCCAGGGGGGCCATGTGCAGGCGTGCGGGCGGCCTGGATCTCCATGGGGGTTAAGGTTAGGTGTGGGGAAGGCCTGGATCTCTATGGGGGTTAAGGTTAGGTGTGGGGAAGGCCTGGACCTCCATGGGGGTTAAGGTTAGGTGTGGGGGTGGCCTGGATCTCCAGGGGGGCTATGTGCAGGCGTGGGGGCGGCCTGATCTCCATGGGGGTTAAGGTTAGGTGTGGGGAGGGCCTGGTCTCCATGGGGGTTAAGGTTAGGTGTGGGGAAGGCCTGGACCTCCAGGGGGGCTATGTGCAGGCGTGGGGGCGGCCTGGATCTCCATGGGGGTTAAGGTTAGGTGTGGGGAGGGCCTGGATCTCCATGGGGGTTAAGGTTAGGAGTGGGGAAGGCCTGGACCTCAAGGGGGGCTATGTGCAGGCGTGGGGGCGGCCTGGATCTCCTTGGGGGTTAAGGTTAGGTGTGGGGAAGGCCTGGACCTCCAGGGGGGCTATGTGCAGGCGTGGGGGGCGGCCTGGAACTTCATGGGGGTTAAGGTTAGGTGTGGGGAAGGCCTGGATCTCCATGGGGGTTAAGGTTAGGTGTGGGGAAGACCTGGATCTCCAGGGGGGCTATGTGCAGGCGTGGGGGCGGCCTGGATCTCCATGGGGGTTAAGGTTAGGTGTGGGGAGGGCCTGGGTCTCCATGGGGGTTAAGGTTAGGTGTGGGGAAGGCCTGGACCTCCAGGGGGGCTATGTGCAGGCGTGGGGGCGGCCTGGATCTCCATGGGGGTTAAGGTTAGGTGTGGGGAGGGCCTGGATCTCCATGGGGGTTAAGGTTAGGTGTGGGGAAGGCCTGGACCTCCAGGGGGGCTATGTGCAGGCGTGGGGGCGGCCTGGATCTCCTTGGGGGTTAAGGTTAGGTGTGGGGAAGGCCTGGACCTCCAGGGGGGCTATGTGCAGGCGTGGGGGGCGGCCTGGATCTCCATGGGGGTTAAGGTTAGGTGTGGGGAAGGCCTGGATCTCCATGGGGGTTAAGGTTAGGTGTGGGGAAGGCCTGGACCTCCATGGGGGTTAAGGTTAGGTGTGGGGAGGGCCTGGATCTCCATGGGGGTTAAGGTTAGGTGTGGGGAAGGCCTGGACCTCCAGGGGGGCTATGTGCAGGCGTGGGGAAGCCCAGGACATACAGGGGGGCTATGTGCAGGCGTGGGGGCGGCCTGGATCTCCAGGGGGGCTATGTGCAGGCGTGGGGGCGGCCTGGATCTCCATGGGGGTTAAGGTTAGGCGTGGGGGCGGCCTGGACCTCCATGGTGGTTAAGGTTAGGTGCGGGGAAGGCCTGGACCTCCAGGGGGGCTATGTGCAGGCGTGGGGGGCGGCCTGGATCTCCATGGGGGTTAAGGTTAGGTGTGGGGAGGGCCTGGATCTCCATGGGGGTTAAGGTTAGGTGTGGGGAAGGCCTGGATCTCCATGGGGGTTAAGGTTAGGTGCGGGGAAGGCCTGGATCTCCATGGGGGTTAGGGTTAGGTGTGGGGAAGGCCTGGATCTCCATGGGGGTTAAGGTTAGGTGTGGGGAAGGCCTGGATCTCCATGGGGGTTAAGGTTAGGTGTGGGGGCGGCCTGGACCTCCAGGGGGGCTATGTGCAGGCGTGGGGGCGGCCTGGATCTCAATGGGGGTTAAGGTTAGGTGTGGGGAAGGCCTGGACCTCCAGGGGGGCTATGTGCAGGCGTGGGGGCGGCCTGGATCTCCATGGGGGTTAAGGTTAGGTGTGGGGAGGGCCTGGATCTCCATGGGGGTTAAGGTTAGGTGTGGGGAAGGCCTGGACCTCCAGGGGGGCTATGTGCAGGCGTGGGGGCGGCCTGGATCTCCTTGGGGGTTAAGGTTAGGTGTGGGGAAGGCCTGGACCTCCAGGGGGGCTATGTGCAGGCGTGGGGGGCGGCCTGGATCTCCATGGGGGTTAAGGTTAGGTGTGGGGAAGGCCTGGATCTCCATGGGGGTTAAGGTTAGGTGTGGGGAAGGCCTGGATCTCCATGGGGGTTAAGGTTAGGTGTGGGGAAGGCCTGGACCTCCATGGGGGTTAAGGTTAGGTGTGGGGAGGGCCTGGATCTCCATGGGGGTTAAGGTTAGGTGTGGGGAAGGCCTGGACCTCCAGGGGGGCTATGTGCAGGCGTGGGGGGCGGCCTGGATCTCCATGGGGGTTAAGGTTAGGTGTGGGGAAGGCCTGGACCTCCAGGGGGGCTATGTGCAGGCGTGGGGAAGCCCAGGACATACAGGGGGGCTATGTGCAGGCGTGGGGGCGGCCTGGATCTCCAGGGGGGCTATGTGCAGGCGTGGGGGCGGCCTGGATCTCCATGGGGGTTAAGGTTAGGCGTGGGGGCGGCCTGGACCTCCATGGTGGTTAAGGTTAGGTGCGGGGAAGGCCTGGACCTCCAGGGGGGCTATGTGCAGGCGTGGGGGGCGGCCTGGATCTCCATGGGGGTTAAGGTTAGGTGTGGGGAGGGCCTGGATCTCCATGGGGGTTAAGGTTAGGTGTGGGGAAGGCCTGGATCTCCATGGGGGTTAAGGTTAGGTGCGGGGAAGGCCTGGATCTCCATGGGGGTTAAGGTTAGGTGTGGGGAAGACCTGGATCTCCAGGGGGGCTATGTGCAGGCGTGGGGGCGGCCTGGATCTCCATGGGGGTTAAGGTTAGGTGTGGGGAAGGCCTGGACCTCCATGGGGGTTAAGGTTAGGTGTGGGGAAGGCCTGGACCTCCAGGGGGGCTATGTGCAGGCGTGGTGAAGCCCAGGACATACAGGGGGGCTATGTGCAGGCGTGGGGGCGGCCTGGATCTCCAGGGGGGCTATGTGCAGGCTTGGGGGCGGCCTGGATCTCCATGGGGGTTAAAGTTAGGCGTGGGGGCGGCCTGGACCTCCATGGTGGTTAAGGTTAGGTGTGGGGAAGGCCTGGACCTCCAGGGGGGCTATGTGCAGGCTTGGGGGCGGCCTGGATCTCCATGGGGGTTAAAGTTAGGCGTGGGGGCGGCCTGGACCTCCATGGTGGTTAAGGTTAGGTGTGGGGAAGGCCTGGACCTCCAGGGGGGCTATGTACAGGTGTGGGGAAGGCCTGGATCTCCATGGGGGTTAAGGTTAGGTGTGGGGAAGCCCAGGACATACAGGGGGGCTATGTGCAGGCGTGGGGGCGGCCTGGATCTCCAGGGGGGCTATGTGCAGGCGTGGGGGCGGCCTGGATCTCCATGGGGTTAGGTTAGGTGTGGGGAAGGCCTGGACCTCCAGGGGGGCTATGTGCAGGCGTGGGGGCGGCCTGGATCTCCATGGGGGTTAAGGTTAGGTGTGGGGAAGGCCTGGACCTCCATGGGGGTTAAGGTTAGGTGTGGGGAAGGCCTGGACCTCCAGGGGGGCTATGTGCAGGCGCGTGGGGGGCGGCCTGGATCTCCATGGGGGTTAAGGTTAGGTGTGGGGAAGGCCTGGACCTCCAGGGGGGCTATGTGCAGAAGTGGGGGGCGGCCTGGATCTCCATGGGGGTTAAGGTTAGGTGTGGGGAGGGCCTGGATCTCCATGGGGGTTAAGGTTAGGTGTGGGGAAGCCCTGGTTCTCCAGGGGGGCGGCCTGGATCTCCATGGGGGTTAAGGTTAGGTGTGGAGAAGCCCTGGACCTCCAGGGGGGCTATGTGCAGGCGTGGGGGCGGCCTGGATCTCCATGGGGGTTAAGGTTAGGTGTGGGGAAGGCCTGGACCTCCAGGGGGGCTATGTGCAGGCGTGGGGGGCGGTCTGGATCTCCAGGGGGGCTATATGCAGGCGTGGGGGCTGCCTGGATCTCCATGGGGGTTAAGGTTAGGTGTGGGGAGGGCCTGGATCTCCATGGGGGTTAAGGTTAGGTGTGGGGAAGGCCTGGACCTCCATGGGGGTTAGGGTTAGGTGTGGGGAAGGCCTGGATCTCCATGGGGGTTAAGGTTAGGTGTGGGGAAGGCCTGGATCTCCATGGGGGTTAAGGTTAGGTGTGGGGAAGCCCAGGACATCCAGGGGGGCTATGTGCAGGCGTGGGGGTGGCCTGGATCTCCAAGGGGGCTATGTGCAGGCGTGGGGGCGGCCTTGATCTCCATGGGGGTTAAGGTTAGGTGTGGGGAGGGCCTAAATCTCCATGGGGGTTAAGGTTAGGTGTGGGGAAGGCCTGGACCTCCAGGGGGGCTATGTGCAGGCGTGGGGGCGGCCTGGATCTCCATGGGGGTTAAGGTTAGGTGTGGGGAAGGCCTGGACCTCCAGGGGGGCTATGTGCAGGCGTGGGGGGCGGCCTGGATCTCCATGGGGGTTAAGGTTAGGTGTGGGGAGGGCCTGGATCTCCATGGGGGTTAAGGTTAGGTGTGGGGAAGCCCTGGTTCTCCAGGGTGGCTATGTGCAGGCGTGGGGGCGGCCTGGATCTCCGTGGGGGTTAAGGTTAGGTGTGGGGAAGCCCAGGACCTCCAGGGGGGGCTCTGTGCAGGCTGCTGCCCGACCACAGCACCCCACACCCCCGCAGGCGCACCTCCAGGGACCGCCGGGGCCGGGGAAGACCTGTGCACCAGTCGGACCCGGGTACCCACTATTAAGCCCCCCCCTCGGACTGCACACCCTTAGGCGCTGCTGGAAAAACCAGGCGTGCCTGGGACTACAAACAGAACAAAACGTGCCTAGTACTACAAGCTAGACACTTAGTCTGATTTTCAACGTGTGCCTGGTCCTACAGCCTAGACACATGGGGGGGGGCTATGTGCAGGCGTGGGGGGCGGCCTGGATCTCCATGGGGGTTAAGGTTAGGTGTGGGGAAGGCCTGGATCTCCATGGGGGTTAAGGTTAGGTGTGGGGAAGGCCTGGATCTCCATGGGGGTTAAGGTTAGGTGTGGGGAAGGCCTGGATCTCCATGGGGGTTAAGGTTAGGTGTGGGGAAGCCCAGGACATACAGGGGGGCTATGAAGGCCTGGACCTCCAGGCCGTCCCCAGGCTCACTTATTAGGGTTTGCACATATTCAGGTCGACATACCTCAATATGTGCATGCATGGCTCTAATGTCCTCAGTCAGAGGGAGCAGGTCCGGAGTGTTCCACTTGGCTTGCCGGAGGGTCTGTAGGGCAGCAGAAGAAACACAGACGTCCCACCTCTTCTCAAAAAGCAGCCGGCTTCGTTGGAGGTTTTTAATAAATAGTTCATCAACACAATGCTCCATTTTTGAGTCACATTCAAGAATATCTGCTAGCTTTCTGAGGCTATGGCCGAGTTTGAGGGCCAAGGATGGAGTCTTGTATTGATTTGTTTCCTCATCATATCCAGCCACAGACCTGACTGCATCAATCACATGGTTAAAGTTGGAAGGAATAAACAAATCCTTAATTGTTTTCAGTTTCCCTGCGGTTTTTGCTTCGTTAATTAACCTACCGACTTCTCTCATTTTCTGCCTAATGTAATCATGCTTAGTCTTATCATGCCCGTGTTTTAAGTACATGTGCTCTCCGAGTCTCAGAATCCCCTTTTCTGCTTTGACAACACCCGTGACCTCATCCTGATGCATTGCCCAAATTAAAGACCACAGCTTTTTGCTGATGCCCTCCGGTACAGGCTGGGCTAGGGAGCAGAGGGACTGGACCCTACTTCTACCTGGTTTAGCCTGGGCATCTTTCTGTGAAAGCCGGCACCTGGCCACATGCCTCCACAGCGACTTTCGCTTAAGCAATGCCCCACAGTCTATACAGTGCAAAAACTCACTGGATTTAACTGGGGAATTTGGCTGTTTAGCTGGGACTAAAGTTCCAATGCCGGCCTTTAAAACCTCAAAATTGTGCTCACGGTTTCCACTATTCCTGATCAAATCAAACTGAAGTGTACGTGCTTTAGATTTCACAGGTAGAGCCAATGCTCTGGCTACGTCACTTTCATTTCCATGTTTTCTAGTCAAATGACGGGACATTTTGTGGCAGGACATTGAACAGTAGAGGCAGAAGTGTCTCTTGCAAACTCGCCCCCCATTTTTCTTCTTTTGCAGCTGCATGATAACAATCTTATTTGCCTTTGGTTCGTCACTTTCCGAGTCTTGAAGAAAAGTGTTTTTGATTTTTCTTTTTCCATACTTTTTTACAGGTTTCTTCTTAACAGTTAAATCGTCAGAATCTGAGTCGACTTCATCAATTAGGGACTCTTGACTAAGCTGCACAAACAACAAATAATTTGTAATAATTCTATATAACAATTTGAAGTCATGACTTGTAGTCAGCACTTACCAGTGGTTTGTAAGCGTGCGCTTCAGTGTGCTCCTCCATGATTTCTTGCAGCCTAATGAACCACACACTTGCACCTTTTCTAGCCTGACACCTGATTTCCTCTGTTGTGCTGCTCCATGATTGGCTCCAGCCTGCTGGACTGAAATTGCCCCAGTGTGCCCCTCCTTGATATTCCGCAACCCACCACCAGGGTTCCGACACATAACACACTTTTTTCAGGAAAGTAAACCTCCAGGGGTCCTTTCCATATTTTTACAAAGACTGCATAAGGACCGTTAGAAAAGCATTACCCATTGATTATTAAGCTTGGACCAGTGGGGTCCGGTGTTCGGGCCCCACCACGTAAAACCAGTCCCCATGACGTGAGTGGAATCTCAGGTTATGGAACCCACCAGGAGTTGAAAACAAGTGCACACACACACACACACGCACACGCACACGCACACAGCACACACACACAGCACGCACACAGCACACACACACAGCACGCACACACACACACGCACACACATGCATGGCTAATACAGCTGGCGCTATAGTCTTAAAAGCAATTATACTTAGTTCAGTAGAAAGAGTGTGTTTTTGAGTTCCTAAAGAACGACTCAAGAACGTGACATAAAATTATTTAATACAAAAATGAAAGTCTAAGGTGAGAAAAAAAAATCTGGAATATGTACAACAACACAGTGATATGGACACGATCCCGGTCTCCACCAGCCCTACCCTATTCTACCGTCTCTCACAACAGCAGTCGTCTTGTAGGGACTGTACCATGTTGCCAATTCCTCACCAACAGATCAGAGAATCAAACAGTACGCAGGAAATACAGTAATAACAAACACATATGAGCCATTGGTCCAAAAGAAGCGGTCCAATGTCTCAGATAATTACTGTCCCTAGACCCAGTTGCACATAGCCTGGCCTAATCCATCCGTACACTCCGCTCAATAATTGTTCACTGCATGTAACGTCTGGGTCTGGTCTCTGAGTTAGCGATTACAATCCATCCGACCAATCAGAGAGCGCGGGAGGCGGGTGTTGTAGTTAGATGTGGGTGACGTCAAGAGTTTGCGTCGAACAGGAAGGTTGAAGTTTGGCAATGGCGAAAAATGCAATAGTAAATGATAATACTGTTTCAGCTACAGTTGAACCTGATGAAATCTCACACAACAAAGAGACAAAGTTAATCTTTTACTTGTTACATTGTACAAGGAGAATGTCTTGACAGAGGCAAGGCACAGACCCTAGCCTCTCTCAGGACAAGTCTGAAGATCCACAGTCCACAAGCCCCTTTTGGTAGAGCAAGACACACCTTCGTATGCAGATGGGAAAGGAAGAAACCAACACAACAAAAGGACACTCCGAATTAGCGTATACAAAGACTGTTTCCTCTGCTGTTTAACATATGAGCTCCCCAGACCTCCCGGTGTCTTCCTGAAGCTAAAGTGAATTACAATACAGAGCACTCAGCACATAGCCACATATGATTTACCAAAATGATAACTGACATATGATAAGTTACATTCCAATATCATTCCCTCCTTTTTATCCTTTTGATAAATCAAACAATCTATGTTTAAACATGGAGAACTGAAAATGAAAAAACACACATCAAAACTGAAAAAGAAAATTTTTTCATAGTACAATTTCATATTGTTGTTCCATAAACTATTCCCCCTATTGAGACATACATGGCTCAAAACTGAACAATGTATTAACTTGAAATGTATTAACTTTGGTTATCAAATTCAACACCACGCCCAAAAGCCCAAAAACCCAAAGTCCATTTTCACAGTCCATAGACAGTCCATTTGACACTTCCTCTCGACCCCTCCTCATGTTTGGTTATAACCTGAAATGTCCACTCTGTTCCTGTTTCGAAACTCTTCTCTGTCTGCGTTTCCGACGCAAGACTAGCAGCAAGCCGTTCTCCAACAGCGACACAAAGCTGAACTTTCAAGTCGCAAATGTACCAAGATGTCACCTTCAATTCTCACGTCCATTTAACTTGAGCAAACGGCCAGAGCCCTCCGTGGACCTGCGCGCTTTGATCCTTGCAAATCGGCCCGTGATTATTCGTCAGCAGCTTCCGGTGCAGGGGGGGTTTGTGTGGAGGGTCGTTTCGTAGGTGTCGATGGCTGTATGGAGATGGCGATGGGGGGGTGGGTTTTCTGTCCCACAATGGAAAATAGGTGGATTTTGTTGCTTTGAAGCTTTGGCAGGGATGTGGCATTTTTCTCAAAAACAAAAAGCACATTTGTTAATACATTTCAGAATCAAAACATAAGGTGAAGGGTGATTCTAAACCAAGAAAACTTTGACAAAGGAAAACGAAGAGGACACACAGAACAAAGGACACAGACAAACAAAGAAACACATGGCCAGAGGACAAAGGACCACATGGCCACAAAATGGCCGCCCTACACAATGCTTGCAATTTAACTATTTTTTAGGTCTTTTTACAAGGTCCAATTCCAAATTTTGAGTAATTTAAAGGTCTTTAAACATCCAATTTCAATGTAGCTTATTTAGATGTCTATAAATGTCCAATTTCAGTTTAGAAGTAATGTAGAAGTTCAGTCCGAAGTAATTCAATTCTAACACATTCATCATACAGGCGTAACTCTGCGTTCTTTAATTCAAAATAAACCCCGTTCACTTTTAACTGCAGTACAAAAGTAGTCCCCGACTTACTCTTAATAATAACCCCGTTATTATACAGTCTATGATAGTCCCCGACTATCTAAAGATAAACCCCGTTATCCCGGCCTCGACTGTCTGCAAAATAGTCCCCGACTATATAAAAAGGATAATCCCCGTTATCCCAGGCCTTTTTTAATTTGAATCCCCGACTCAAAATGTAAAATACCCTTTTGAATGAAACCCCGTTCATTCGAGCTCTGTAAAAGTCCTTGACTAAAGGCATAACTCTGCGTTATCCTAAATGAACGTGTTCATGTGAACTTCACACTTCTTCCTGGATTACTTTTGGACATAATTTAGTGTTTAGAACTTGCCTTTGTTGCGATTTCATCAGGAAAAAACTGTAGTTCTCCCGTCGACTCCAACCCAGGGCTGTCCTGCCTCAAACCTGGAGTTCCAATGCAGTTCCGAATGCAGAAGGCCTTGTTGTTGCTCCTGGAAGTCCATGTTTGAGACAAGCTCAGCTCCTGTAAGAAGTGTTGGGATCCGGCTCGAAGGACCAAGTGATAATACTGTTTCAGCTACAGTTGAACCTGATGAAATCTCACACAACAAAGAGACAAAGTTAATCTTTTACTTGTTACATTGTACAAGGAGAATGTCTTGACAGAGGCAAGGCACAGATCCCAGCCTCTCTCAGGACAAGTCTGAAGATCCACAGTCCACAAGCCCCTTTTGGTAGAGCAAGACACACCTTCGTATGCAGATGGGAAAGGAAGAAACCAACACAACAAAAGGACACTCTGAATTAGCGTATACAAAGACTGCTTCCTCTGGTGTTTAACATATGAGCTCCCCAGACCTCCCGGTGTCTTCCTGAAGCTAAAGTGAATTAGAATACAGAGCCACATATGATTTACCAAAATGATAACTGACATATGATAAGTTACATTCCAATATCAGTAAAGTAATCCGGTCTGGTTCTATCAAGAAATTGAAGCAGGAGAAAGAGGAATGTTTAGCAAATGTAATCGCTGCAAAGATTGTGGCCTTACTCCCCACGGGCTCCGTTAGCGGCAAAGGAGATGGCTAAAGCTAGGCTAAATGCTAACTGCTAACGACTCGGGCACAATACAAACCTTACGGTAAACTCAGATCCAATCGTTTCAATCTGCAAAAGGAGTTAACCCCTCCCACCTGTTAACAGAGCTCAATGGAGCAAATCCAGACAAAATGTAATTTGTACAATGGTGTGGTACGACCAGGCTAAGTTGGACCTAGTTTAGATCCAGGACTCAGGCTGTTAACCGAGGACTGAGTCTGAGAGATCCAGGCCTGAAGAGGAGACCAGTGCAAACAGAATGAGTCAGTAATTAGTTCAGTTAAACGAACATAAATCTGCTTTTTCAAATCCAATCCTTCATATTCTCAGACCGTTCTTTGGCCGCTGCAGACTCAGACACACCGATTTTAATTCTTCCTCCTCTCTATTTTTATGAAACACGCCACAAATGTTCTCTCAATGACAGTACATCCTCTAAATCCGTCTGGGGTCTGGCTGAGCGCTGTATTTGCCGTTTTGTGTTTGCAGAGATGAGCGCTAAGCCTGCAGGCTCGGCGCAAGCATACACCCCCCTGCAATGGAGGAGACGCCAGAGACCACCTCACACCCAAAACCCTAAACCTGGTCTGAGGCCTGGGAGACTGCCATCTGAGGGTTATTATTCATGTGTTCAGGGGTCACGGAGATGGTAAATGACATGTGTTTTTGCAATGAGTGGAAATGCTGTGGTCTGATTGGCTGAGGAGGTGGAACGAGGAGGGAAAAGTGAAAAACTATGAATTTTAACTTCAATCCCTGCATGTAGAGAGAGCATAAATATGTAGATCCAGGTCTGAGGCGTTAGATCCAGGACTGAGGCGTTAGATCCAGGACTGAGGCTGTAGATCCAGGACTGAGGCTGTAGATCCAGGACTGAGGCTGTAGATCCAGGACTGAGGCGTTAGATCCAGGACTGAGGCTGTAGATCCAGGACTGAGACTGTAGACCCAGGACTGAGGCTGTAGACCCAGGACTGAGGCTGTAGATCCAGGACTGAGACTGTAGACCCAGGACTGAGGCTGTAGATCCAGGACTGAGGCGTTAGATCCAGGACTGAGGCTGTAGACCCAGGACTGAGGCTGTAGATCCAGGACTCAGCTTGCCATAGAAACCCAACATAGAAATACATGTTTATATTTCAGGAGAGCAGTAAAGTCCATAAACCTTGAGTATGTTCTCTCTGTGCTGCTTTTGAATCAGACAAAATCTTTCACAAATACAGAATTATGTCTCATTCTTCGAGTCTCTTGAGAAAAAACCAGCACAAGGTCTCCGCTCTCCGGCCGCCCCTCTGCGTCTTACACAGCTCTCTCTCTTCTCTTCTTCTACCTTTATAATGTTTTATGAATGCTCTTGTGCGGCGAGACGTCCACTCCAGCAGCCATTTAAGTCTTTGTGGTAATTACAGTCATTCAGAGCATTCAGAGTACTTTCAGGTACTCGGCCTCCACCTGAGGTCCACAGCAGCAGCAGCAGCAGCAGCAGCAGAAGCAGCAGTAGATATGTAATCACTGTTTAAGGGAAGTCCACCTGCAGCAGACAAAGACAAAATGACGCGGAGAAAACCCAAATGATGTAAAGCCGCGGAAAGGATCCAAAGTGTAATTGTTGGTTTTTTAATATGTAATTTCAACGAGCAAGAAAAACGGTCGTGTCGATTGATTGAGTTCAACAATGATTCAAAGGAATATTCTTAGTTTCTGTCTAAATTCTCCAGTTTTCGATCAAACTGAAAACACAAAATCATAACTGTGATAATGTGTTATGATTGTGCTGAAAGCTGGGGAACCTTAGACCCTGCTGCATCGGCAAGGATCCAGCACTGAGGCTGTAGACCCAGGACTGAGGCTGTAGATCCAGGACTGAGGCTCCTGGATCTACAGCCTCAGTCCTGGATCTACAGCCTCAGTCCTGGATCTACAGCCTCAGTCCTGGATCTACAGCCTCAGTCCTGGGTCTTCAGCCTCAGTCCTGGGTCTACAGCCTCAGTCCTGGGTCTACAGCCTCAGTCCTGGATCTTCAGCCTCAGTCCTGGGTCTACAGCCTCAGTAGATTGGTGGTTTGTTGTGGTTCCAGATGCTGAGCACAAACACAACATTTGGGCAGAGCGGGATTAGTCCGGTCCAGAGCAGACTTCAGACCCTTTTAACCAGCGCGCTCCTGACCACGTGCACTAAGTCTCTGTAATGCGCAACCTCTTAATGCAGCAGACTAAAACCCGGTCTGGGACGAGGAAACCGCCGCGTGGCTCCGGATCCCGATACTTTTCCTTCTTTGAACTTTGGACTAATCTCCTCCCTCTGCTCTCACACATCGACTGTCACTGCTGTTTAGGCTCCGTGTCTGGTCTGCACTGCAAAAAATGATAACATATAAGATCATAATTGCTAGAATCGAGTGGTTTTTGTCTTAATCTGGCACATTCTGACTTAAAACAAGATTCTCCAATGGGACAGTCAGGAAGTAAATGAATTAATAGTTTTTTTTGAGCGATGGCAGACAAGAACAAATAACAAGTGTACAAATGAAAATACATTATTTCCAAATTTTTGACTGCTTTTTCATCATTTTTTGCAGTATTTTTGTGCTGGTTTCTTTACATCAGTCAGTGCCAAAAAAACTTCTTTATTTCTTCTTTGTTTTAACGATTGTTTCACACTTTTATTTAACATTACTATTTTTTTTTTTTTTAGCAGAGAGGGAGGATAATGGGGAAAAAAGGACAAAAGAAAATACATCCTCAGAGTCCCAGCAGGAGGAGGCCTGTTCCTGTGCTCCTCAGAGTCCCAGCAGGAGGCCAGTCCCTGTGCTCCTCAGAGTCTCAGCAGGAGGCCAGTCCCTGTGCTCCTCAGAGTCCACAGCAGGAGGCCAGTCCCTGTGCTCCTCAGAGTCCACAGCAGGAGGCCAGTCCCTGTGCTCCTCAGAGTCCACAGCAGGAGGCCAGTCCCTGTGCTCCTCAGAGTCCACAGCAGGAGGCCAGTCCCTGTGCTCCTCATAGTTGTTTGGGGTTACAGCGTTTGCTCCTCTTGAAACCTGTTTGTTATTTTCTCCTTGACATGGTGCAGGAACAGTGTGACCCAGCTCTGAGCAAACAAACCCAAAACACACATAGTTAAATCTGCGGTACCTAACTTTTAAAAACCACAGAAGAAAAACATCGGTAACACTTTAGACTAGCCCTCACTGATCAACAGCTAATTAAGTGGCTAGGCTAATTAGCATAGCCCGAACCCTAACACGATTTGTTCACAAAATCTTTCTCTTTCTGTTTGGACAAAGACAATGGGCCTCATTCACGAATAACTACGTAAGAAACTACTCAACTTTCTTCTCAAGTTGTCCTTAAGTAGATTTCTAGGAAGTCCCCACGTGGGATTCATCAACGCACTCGTAAGCCGCTGAATTGTTCGCAGCTGTTCTCTCAGATTGATGAATCCCATTTCCTCGTAAGTACAGCGCGCGCCAGGTGCTTCATTAGCATAGGTACTTAGCATAAGTAACCGCCCACTAATGCCCATATAAGGGACTGCAGGGCCGTGTGCAGACGGCAGAGGAAACAGCAACAGGCCTAAAGCAGGCTTTTGCCAGACTGAGAATAAAGTTATAAAATGTTGACTTAAAAGTCGAAATATTATGATAATAAAGTCGAACTAGCAAAATTATGAGATTAATCTAAGAATATGATGAGATTAATCTCAAAATGTTATGATCTTAATTTAAAAATATATTATGTATTATTTTAAAGATGAATCTCAAAATGTTTTGAGATTAATCTCAAAATATTTTGGACCCTGGGAAGAGATCCAGCGCGGACCGAAGAGAGACCGCATAGACCAGACTTGAGAGACCAGCGCGGACCCGTAGGATCCAGGAGCATGCAGCACGGACCCGTATGGAGAGAGACCAGTGCAGACCCGTCTAGATCCATGGGAGAGACCAGTGCAGACCCGTATAGATCCATGGGAGAGACCAGCGCAGACCCGTATAGATCCATAGGAGAGACCAGCGCAGAGACTCAGCGCGGACCCAGTAACCTCCTGCAGCAGCAGTATATATGCCGTTGTTCTGTGGCCCGTGAATAAAGAAATGCCCCCTATAAATAGGAAGGGGTCACTAATACACGGCAAGATTTCCAATGTATTTGATAAAGCGTTGGCACATTTCATTTCAAAATGAATTAAAAAGTAGGCCAGATCTGCAGTGAAAAAGGCGGTATATAAATAAAGATTACTAATAAAGATTACTACAAATAAATAAATACATACATCGATATGACGGACATATCACTGGAATGTTGTATTTTTATTCAACTTCACCAAAGAGGACAACCCCGGCGTGTGAACATGTCGGCACTGAATGCGTACGAGTGCTCCTGAGGACTCGTAGGATTTGTACTTGCCCAAGACAAATTCTGGTTACGAGAAATATTCGTGAATGCCACTTTCTTCGTAAAAACCGCGTAAGTAGGATTTACGTACAAATCTGTTCCTAAGAACCGTTCGTGAATGAGGCCCAATGTATGATTTCATGAGGATAAAGTTAGGGACCTCAGCTTTAATCGCTATGAACCTGTTTTCCTCTGTGTCTCTCACCCTAACCCCGCCTCCAGCTCTCTCTCCTCTTCCTCAGCATCCAGCCCGTCTCCTAGCGACCGCCAGTCTCCACGGCAACCGGGGGCCAACAATCGCCCCCTCTGCTCTCCATCCTCCTCAGCGGCAACCCCTCAATTACAGCAATCAGAGGAGAGACCTGTGTGTGTGTGTGTGTGTGTGTGTGTGTGTATGTGTGTGTGTGTCCTGGACTGTTCCAAACACCGCTGGTTTTTTGTGGAGAGCGTAGATTCAGGACGAGGACTTGTTATTGTTATTTGCAGTATGAATGCTTTGTGTCTGCAGGTTTGTCTGAATGTTCTGCCTGGATAAAGTTCTACAGTTTGTCTTTAAACTTTACAAAATGCATAGAGTTGAGTATAAACTAAAAAAACAAACAAGAAGTGTTTTTTTTAGTGGGATGGAAAGGTTTCTTCTACACGCTAAAATATGTGCGTGTGTGTGTGTGTGTGTATGCGCATGTTTACATATTTCTACCATTTAAAAACGCTGCCAGAATCAAAAATATAGTGCAGTGTCTCCCAAAGTGGGGTCCGCGGCCCCCTGGTGGGCCGCGAGGGTACTGCAGGGGGGCCGCGGGAGGTCATAAAAAAATAAAATAAAAATATATAATTATTGAATGTTAAATTTATAATGTTTTGTTTGTAATATTAAAATATTTGTGTTCATTATTTGACTTGAATAATCCACTGTAATAATTTTTGTATTACAATGTTTGTAGCAGAGGCTATTTCCCCAAAAAAAAATAACCAGAAGAGCCTATTCTTAATGTTGTCTTCTTGGTTATTATTTTGGGGGGCCACGCAGACCCGTCAGATTTTTAAGGGGGCCTCGGTGTTACTGAGTTTGGGAATGGCTGATATAGTGTATAAAGCTGACTTGGAGATTCTTATCCTGCGTTGGTCTCCAGAAGTGAGAAAACAGTAACGGCCGCTCACTGGTCTCTGCAAACCAGCTTCAAAACATCTGCAGGACCAGGAACCAGGAAGTAGCATCACATTAGTCCAGTCTAGAACCAGGAAGTGGCATCACATTAGTCCAGTCCTCAAGTTTCTGCACCTGTGGCTCAGAGAATAGACTTTGTTTGTTTCAAGTCTCTCCATGGCCTCGCACCAAAGTACATCTGTGACATGTTAGTGCCATATGAACCAAGTCTGAGGAGCACAGGGACAGGCCCTCTGCTGGGACTCTGAGGAGCACAGGGACTGGCCTCCTGCTGATGACTCTGAGGAGCACAGGGACTGGCCTCCTGCTGGTGACTCTGAGGAGCACAGGGACTGGCCTCCTGCTGGTGACTCTGAGGAGCACAGGGACTGGCCTCCTGCTGCGACTCTGAGGAGCACAGGGACTGGCCTCCTGCTGCGACTCTGAGGAGCACAGGAATAGGCCCTCTGCTGGGACTCTGAGGAGCACAGGGACTGGCCTCCTGCTGGGACTCTGAGGAGCACAGGGACAGGCCTCTGCTGGGACTCTGAGGAGCACAGGGACAGGCCCTCTGCTGGGACTCTGAGGAGCACAGGGACAGGCCCTCTGCTGGGACTCTGAGGAGCACAGGGACTGGCCTCTTGCTGGGACTCTGAGGAGCACAGGGACTGGCCTCCTGCTGGTGACTCTGAGGAGCACAGGGACTGGCCTCCTGCTGGGACTCTGAGGAGCACAGGGACAGGCCCTCTGCTGGGACTCTGAGGAGCACAGGGACAGGCCCTCTGCTGGGACTCTGAGGAGCACAGGGACAGGCCCTCTGCTGGGACTCTGAGGAGCACAGGGACAGGCCCTCTGCTGGGACTCTGAGGAGCACAGGGACAGGCCCTCTGCTGGGACTCTGAGGAGCACAGGGACTGGCCTCTTGCTGGTTGCCTTGTGTATCAAACAGGTGACGTCCCATATGTAGACTCCACAGTGTTACTTGCAGACTGATGTTTGGCCGTGTGTTGATAGAAATTATAATTCACATTTTGTCCTTGTATTTTCAAACCTCTGTGTTCTTTTGAGTATTCTTCTTAAAAACATTTTTACACATTAAGTATTTTATCTTCAGTCAAATCTATGTTTACATGTGCTCAAACCTGTACTGAAAGCGTTAGACCACTAGAGGGAGCTACGCCGTCACCCATACAGTAAACAGACTGTTCCTGACTCGTCCAGGAGGTGGCAGTGTTCTCCCGCCAAAACCACGGCCTCAGACTCTAATATCGTTCATCACAGACAGATTCATTCTGCAATCAACATTCTTTAAGCAGAATATGCATTTATAAAGTTCTTTGTTTCTGTTTCTTGCAGAGAAACAGAAAAACATATTCTTCTTCAAAGGTAAAGTTTATTGTCAAGTTTTAAACCCATATTTCTCATGAATTTAAAACCGAGATCAGAAGCTTCATAATCAGTGAGTGCGTTTTACATTTGTGCGTGTGTTTTTGTATGTGTTTGTATGTGTCTGTGTGTGTGTATTTATATGTTTGTGTGTGTATTTATATGTGTGTGTATGTGTGCCAGTTTGTGTTCATGTGTGTGTGTGTCCATGTGTTTGTGTGTCACTGTGTGTGTCCATGTGTTTGTGTGTCAATGTGTATGTGTCCATGTGTGTGTTTGTGTCCATGTGTTTGTGTGTCTATGTGTGTGTCCATGTGTGTGTGTCTATGTGTGTGTGTCCATGTGTTTGTGTGTCCATGTGTGCGTGTGTTCATTAGTGTTTGTGTGTCCATGTGTGTGTTCATTTGTGTTTGTGTGTCCGTTTGTGTTTGTGTGTTCATGCTCATTTGTGTTTGTGTGTGTCCGTTTGTCTGTCCATGTGTGTGTCTGTCCATGTGTGTGTTCATTTGTGTTTGTGTGTGTCCATGTGTGTGTAAGTAAGTAAGAAAGTAAGTAAGTAATCTTTATTTATATACCGCCTTTTCACTGCAGGTCTGAGTCTCAAAGCGGTTTACAATTGTTAATTTTTGGGCATTTGTCTCTCGCTCCACACAGAGATTGGAGCGGGGTCGCCAGTACAGGAGGCGCATGCTAGAACTATTGGACATATTTTTAGTGGTAGGGGAAACCGGAGTACCCGGAGGAAACCTACGCAGACACGGGGAGAACATGCAAACTCCACTCAGAAAGGCCCTGGTCCGACCGGGATTCGAACCCAGGACCTTCTTGCTGAGAGGCGAGAGTGCTATCCACTCAGCCACCGTGCCGCCCCGTGTGTGTGCTCATTTGTGTTTGTGTGTCCATGTGTGTATGTGTCCGTTTGTCTGTCCATGTGTGTGTGTGTTCATTTGTGTTTGTGTGTCCATGTGTGTGTGTGTGTCCATGTGTTTGTGTTTCCGTGTGTGTGTGTCTATGTGTTTGTGTGTCCGTGTGTGTGTGTCCATGTGTGTGTGTGTCTATGTGTGTGTTTCCATGTGTGTGTGTGTCCATGTGTTTGTGTGTCCATGTGTGTGTGTGTCTATGTGTGTGTTTCCATGTGTGTGTGTGTCCATGTGTTTGTGTTTCCGTGTGTGTGTGTCTATGTGTTTGTGTGTCCGTGTGTGTGTGTCCATGTGTGTGTGTGTCTATGTGTGTGTTTCCATGTGTGTGTGTGTCCATGTGTTTGTGTGTCCGTGTGTGTGTGTCCATGTGTGTGTGTCTATGTGTTTGTGTGTCCGTGTGTGTGTGTCCATGTGTGTGTGTGTCTATGTGTGTGTGTGTCCATGTGTGCGTGTGTCCATGTGTTTGTGTTTCCGTGTGTGTGTGTCCATGTGTGTGTGTCTATGTGTTTGTGTGTCCATGTGTTTGTGTGTCTATGTGTGTGTGTGTCTATGTGTGTGTGTGTCCATGTGTGTGTGTGTCCATGTGTTTGTGTGTCCGTGTGTGTGTGTCCATGTGTGTGTGTGTCCGTGTGTGTGTGTCCATGTGTGTGTGTGTGTCTATGTGTCCATGTGTGTGTGTCCATGTGTGTGTATCCATGTGTGTGTGTGTGTCTATGTGTGTGTGTGTCCATGTGTGTGTGTCTATGTGTGTGTGTCCATGTGTTTGTGTGTCCATGTGTGTGTGTGTCCATGTGTGTGTGTCCATGTGTGTGTGTGTGTGTCTATGTGTGTGTGTGTCCATGTGTCTAAGGACATAAATGATACAGAACATGTATAAACACATATGGACTGTGGTTGTTCCTCTCCCTGTGGACCAGTGCCTCCTGTGTGTTCAAAACACATTCAGATTCAGTTCATTTACAGTAAAACCACATTGGAATAGATTTGCAAAAGTTGCCAGTGTGCACCAGACAAATACATATATACATATAACTTGTACATAGAGCTAAAATAATTATTAAGAGAAGTCTTTTAAGTTACAAAATTGAAGAACAGAAGAAAGGGGTGGGAGTATATGTGTTTACATCCCCCACTCCTCTTCAGATGGACTTAGTTGCCTCCTTCTAGGGCAGATGAGATCATACAGTAAATGTTAGTTGTTTATTTTATGTACTTCATTTGTTAATTTTTTAATTTTATTAAGTTGCTATTACTTTAATTGTTCTATTGCCGTCTGAATAAATAAATGAACAAATAAATAAAAACATACACAAAACAACAAAAAACATTTCATTCTCTCATCGGTCGTTGGCAAATCAATGATTCGCCGACAACAGATCAGAGAACCAAACTGTTAAAACACACGCAATAATAACAAACCCACAGGAGCCAGAGCTGATTTAAAGTTTATTCTCTGAGCCACAGGAAGCCAGCGGAGACCTGAGAACTGGACTAATGTGATGGTACTTCCTGGTTCTGTCACGTGACCAATTAAACCTGAAACACAGAACTGCAATAAAGAAGGGTTTAATAAAACGTAAAACAGAACTAAAATGAAAGAAAAAGATGCCAAAGTTACAAAACAGGGGTCGAGGACAAGAACTAAAACTGAGGTGGGGATGAAAATGACGGAACAAGGAGCGAATGGAAACACAGGGTTTGAATACTAGCCAAACGAGACACAGGTGATGCTAACGAGACACAGGTGATGCTAACGAGGGCGGGGCAGGTAACCAGGAAACAGGAAGTAACACCAAAGACATAAATTACAAAATAAAACTGTAAATTAACCTAAAGCACGACAGTTTCTAGTTGGGACCAGTGCGCTTACATGTGGCAATCTCACTCCGGGCCAGTGGTGGGGGTGTACCCGGAAAGAGAATTACCCAATGCTTTTGTATAGTGTCTCTTTACCTCTTTACAGAATGGTCCAAAAGTCGCTGTTGATCCAAAGCTACGTTGTAAATGCTGTCGATGCTGAGGGGAGTGTATTTTTTGGACCAGTCTAGTTTAACCGCTGTTGTCTTCAGAATGCACTCGTCAAATGAATGAGGCTAGTGTTTTTTTCACATTGTCCAGCTCATCGAAGTGATGTCACATTAGTCTGAACGACCAAGACAGGCGTGACTAAGTCTGTTCATATTTACAGTCTGTGGTAGAGACTTGAGCTGCAAACCAGACTCTGTTTTTCGTTTCGACTGTTAATGATCCATACACATGTTTTGTTAAGCACTTTGAGAGGCCTCGGGTATGAACTGTGCCATACAAATAACCTTCCCTCGCCTGTACTTAATCATGTACAGTATCTAGTCACATAATTCCCAGATCTCTGCTACAGCCGCCGGACAAAAGCTCGTATGTAAAAGTCACTGGTCGCTCTGACACCTCCACTCCTCCAGCAGATTGATTAGCCCTGCTCCTCGGGACATTAATTGGTGAAGTGCCACGGGGGCCCCTCACAGGCTGTAGGGGCCCCTCCTCCCCCCCAGTGCATGATGGTATATCACTGCTGCTGCTGCTGCGTGAACGGCCCTCCCCGTGCTTTCCCAGGAGCCGCAGACAGGTGCGCACTCAATGGAGCTTAATGGGACTTCATGAAACGAATTAAAACACAGGCAAAAATAATCATGATTATGTTAATGATGGTTTTGTCTCAGGCGTGTGCGAGATGAGGGTGGGACGTCCCGGAGCAGAGGGCCCAGGACCAGCAGAGGGCCTAGGACCAGGCAGGACAGCAGAGAGCCAGGACCAGCAGAGGGCCTAGGACCAGGCAGGACAGCAGAGAGCCAGGACCAGCAGAGGGCCCATGCCAATGCTATCGTTTGTTTGCTAATGGTTTTAATTGTGGGACAAATGTGAGAGAGTGTTGGCAAAATAGATACAAACATATGGAGCATAAAATCTCACCTTGACTTTTGATGCCGCACACACGTCCTGCTGTTACCTGTGACACTAGGGGGCGCTGTCCTCCATGTACGAACTGCTTTATACAGTCTCCTGCTGTCCTCTGAGGAGCACAGGGACTGGCCTCCTGCTGGTCCCAGAGTCAGGACTAAGCATGGAAAGTCAGAAAATCAGACTTTGCAGCAAAAATCTGAAAGAGTTTTTAGAAAAATGTGAGACAGGCCTTTCCCACTTGTACCTGTGTGAAATTATTCCCTGTGCTTTTCCACACTTGTACCTGTGTGAATTAATTCCCTGTGCTTTTCCCCACTTGTACCTGTGTGTATTTATTTTGTGTGCTTTTCCCCACTTGTACCTGTGTGCATTTTTTCCCTGTGCTTTTCTCCACTTGTACCTGTGTGCATTTATTCCCTGTGTCTTTCCCCCGTTGTGTCTACACCACATTTGTTCTCTGCTTGTTTTTCAGATCTGGATTTTTGTATTTTGTCGTTACCTTGGATTTATCTGACCAATCAGAGGCCTTTCTGGGGAAAACTTGCCTTAGCAACCATCTTAGCAACCATCAAAACAACCCTTCTTCTTCTTCTTCTTCTTCTTCTTCTTCTTCTTCTTCTTCTTCTTCTTCTTCTTCTTCTTCTTCTTCTTCTTCTTCTTCTTCTTCTTCTTCTTCTTCTTCTTCTTCTTCTTCTTCTTCTTCTTCTTCTTCTTCTTCTTCTTCTTCTTCTTCTTCTTCTTCTTCTTCTTCTTATTATTATTATTATTATTATTATTATTATTAAATTCAGAGTCATGTAAACGTCACTTTGATTCCCCGCTCTCGTTGGACACCTTGGGCCCAGTTTGAGATCCTCACACAAACATAAGCTGCTGGTCTTTAACCCCTCATGCTGGGGGCCCTTTGGAGAGGGACATAAAGAGGTAATAGAGTCCCCCGAGGGCCCGGAGGCTCCCAGGGGACTCCGGCTCTGAGCTACATCCTGAGGCGGGACATAACTCTCTCTCAGCGTCAGTCACGGCTTCTAAGTCTCTGTTCAAGGAAGATTAATGAACGTGAATTTGGAATACTGAAAAATGTGTACAGTGTAAATATTTATTTGTTTATAGTCACTATTGAAGTTGCTATATGAGAAACCGGGAGACTTTCCATTCACCTCCTCCCCGTGTTCCACAGCCTTAGTCCTGGGTCTGCAGCCTCAGTCCTGGGTCTACAGCCTCAGTCCTGGATCTACAGCCTCAGTCCTGGATCTACAGCCTCAGTCCTGTCTACAGTCTCAGTTCTGGGTCTACAGCCTCAGTCCCGGATCTACAGCCTAAGACCTGGATCTACAGCCTCAGTCCTGGGTCTACAGCCTCAGTCTTGGGTCTACAGCCTCAGTCCTGGATCTAAAAGCCTCAGTCCTGGGTCTACAGCCTCAGTCCTGGGTCCACAGCCTCAGTCCTGGATCTACAGCCTCAGTCCTGGATCTACAGCCTCAGTCCTGGGTCTGCAGCCTCAGTCCTGGGTCTGCAGCCTCAGTCCTGGATCTACAGCCTCAGTCCTGGATCTACAGCCTCAGTCCTGGGTCTACAGCCTCAGTCCTGGGTCTACAGCCTCAGTCCTGGATCTACAGCCTCAGTCCTGGGTCTACAGCCTCAGTCCTGGATCTACAGCCTCAGTCCTGGATCTACAGCCTCAGTCCTGGATCCTCTTTTAGCCACTGCTTGCCGATGCAGAAAGACAGTGAATATCCATTTATGTTTTAGCATTTGTTTATTAAGCCAAAGCTAGAGATTTTAAACTTGTTTCTTTATTATTAATTATAGATTTAATGGTTTGATTCTCTGATCTTCTGTTGGTGAATGTGACCTTCTTAAATAAACAAATACATTTATAATAACAACAGGAACACATTTAGTCCGAGCACGACCCTCTTCATTTACAAAGGTCAGGTTTTTTCTCTGAGACGCTTCCAGAACGTTTGAGCAAGAGGTCAGAGGTTAAACTGCTCCCAAGGGAATCACACAAACACATGGATCGCTCTCTACAGTGCTCTGTGATCTGTGAAGTGTCTTGCTCAAGGACATTGTGACGATTAACATATGGTTAGATCGTCTGGATACCAATAATACTGTAAGACGTTCATAGTTTTGTGTACAGCGCTTTTCTGGACGCTCAAAGACGCTTCAGATTCATGCTTCATTCACTCCATACACGGCTGCCCTGGGGCACACTGACAGAAGCGAGGCAACCAGTCTGTGCCATCGGCCCCTCCCACCACCACCAACCATTCACACACACACCAGACTCATTCTAATGTGGGGGAAGTGTCTTGCCGAAGGACACAGCCACAGTTTTTTTACGTTACGGCCGCAGCCGCCCCACTGTGGCACCTGCTGTTCCCATAGACTGAACTAGCTCAATGAACCCCAATAGGGAAGTGCTCATGGATGAAGTTTTGCGCCAACTCACTCTGGCTCCTATTGACTTAAAATGTGTGGTTTATCTTAGCGCTAACCGTGATCCTGGTGTTTATATTGTGAGATTGTCTTTGTAAATCCAGATCTGAACCACTGACCAATCAGATGTGGGAAAATCAAGCCTGCCTTAGCAACCGTCTTAGCAACACATCTACCCTGATTAGCTAACGCCAGGGAAAAACAAATGCCCATATAAGGAAATTGGCTCCAGCTAGCTTAAGTTCAAATCAACATCTTCACATTTCACGATGGTCACGTCAGCTCCATGGGGCTGTCTCACATCACAGCACTAACCAGGGCCTGTCCTGCTTAGCTTGAGAGGTGTGACAGGATCTAGCACTTCCTGGTTCAGGTCAGAACTCAAGCTGCAGTGTTTTTTAACATATTTCCGCTGTATACTCGAAGAAAAAGTAGAGAAAAGTGAATTAAGAGAGAATGCAGACAGACCTATAGCCTGTTAAGAGACACACCCCTCTCCAATTTCCATCCCATTATGGTCTTTACAACGTCGAGGATTTAAAACGGGACGTAAACAAAGCCTCATCAACGCCGCCGAAGTCTCTCTACATAAGTGATTACGTAATTATGCACTTGCTTATGTTTCTGATCAGATCCTTCACGGTGGAATTAGCGATGAAGCTTCCAGCGCCTTAGCAAAACAGCAACAGTCTCATCAGGGCTAATCCCGGCGTCGTTAGCAGCTAGCACCCGCCCTCCAATCAGGTCTGCGCAACCACGGCAGAAAGATGAGCCTCCGTGATTATTGAAAGACATTAAAGCGTGTAGGGTTTTCGCCGTTTATGAGCGTTTTGAGTTCATGGGGTAATACCAGGTGTAAATGATCGTTTTGGAAGCAGTTTGGGCGCAAATTGTTCATGAAAAAGATTATAGATTTCTGAGAATGAGGCGCTGTTCGAGTTTTATTTAGATTAAGATTGAGAGATCCTTTATTCGTCCCACAGTGGGGAAATTTCAGTGTTGCATCACAAGTTACAGAACAGTTGGAAAGAGGAGCACACAGCACAAGATAAGTGAACAATAGCTCTAAACCACATGTGTCAAAGTCAAGGCCCGCGGGCCAAATCTGGCCCGCGGCCCACTATTACGTCAATTGCGTTTTCTGCTATTTTCATGTTCCCAGATGTCTATTATATCTAATATGTTTGGGGATAAGCTTGAGAGCATATTGAATCGAGCCAGCAGGTGGCAGCAGCGCTCTCTGAATGGTTTGAAAACAGCTAGATGCACTTGTTGTGCCTCTTTTTTCTCAGCTTTTTGGTGATTTCAGTAAAACTTCCCTCTACTCAACTGGGGATTACAAGCTAGAAACAAAATTATTTTTGCTGATGAAAGTAGACTTTCTAGTAGTCTATTCTTTCAGAATCTGGTTTCGGATTTCAGATAGTCATAGTACACAATATTCTGTGGGTCTTGAAATATCTATAAAAATCATCAGAAACTGCTGGCAATATGGGAGTACCTGTTCTGAAATAGGCTGGCAGGCAATGAGTTAATAAACATTGAACCAGTCCGGCCCTCAGCTCGCAGCAAATTTGTTTTTTTGGCCCTCTGATGCATTTGACTTTGACATGCCTGCTCTAAACTAATTAACTCATTGACTGCCATTGACGTATTTGCCTGAGACCCTCTTCTCGACGGGGGATTACAGGACAACAAAATTAGCAAGAAACAAACTTATTTTTGCTGATGAAAGTAAACAATCGAGTCCTTCAAAATCTGGTTTGATATTCTACATAGTCTTAGTAAAAAACATCTTGTTGGTCTTGAGAATCAGTGAAATCATCCAAAACGGCCGGCAGTCAGTGAGTTAAATGAAACAAAATCTCTAATAGCATCAAAGAACAAGTATAACATTTCTTTCATGGAAATAATAATAATAAAAAAGAAGTATAAAAGTTTTACATTTGGCAAAATAAGCGGCAAGTTAGTGTTTTCCAATAGTAGATTTTGAATTTAGAGGTACACTGTGTAGTTTTTACTCTAGCGTTGGGATCTTATATTGCAGTCCGAGGTACTACGGAAGCCTTTAATAGACAATATCTCAGTGCTCCTCAACTCTCAGTCATTCACCGGGGCCAAGGAACGAGCTCTATAGATAAATGACCGGATCTCTCCAAACGTCTCTGGCACCGGACACAGTCGCTTGGAGGTGACATGTAAACAGGACCATGTTCTGAAGTTTAAAATGGACAGATACTAAAAAATAAAGGTGAAGGCTCTGATGCAACAGGAAGGAATCTAAAATACTTGGACAGGCTTTTGGATCTGTTATCGCAGAGCAGAGAAGAGTAGAGTAGGGTAGGGTAGAGTAGGGTGGAGTAGGGTGGAGTAGAGTACAGTAGAGTAGAGTAGAATAGGGTGGAGTAGGGTAGAGTACAGTAGAGTAGAGGAGAGGAGAGTAGAGTAGAGTAGAGTAGGGTAGAGTAGAGTAGAGTAGAGTAGAGTAGAGTAGAGTAGGGTAGAGTAGAGTAGAGTAGAGTAGAGTAGAGTAGAGTAGAGTAGGGTAGGGTAGAGTAGAGTAGAGTAGAGTAGAGTAGAGTAGGGTAGAGTAGAGTAGAGTAGAGTAGAGTAGGGTAGGGTAGATGAGGGTAGGATAGAGTAGGGTAGGGTAGGGTAGGGTAGAGTAGAGTAGAGCAGAGTAGGGTAGGGTAGAGTAGGGTAGAGTAGAGTAGGGTGGAGTAGAGTAGAGCAGAGTAGAGTAGAGTAGGGTGGAGTAGAGTAGAGTAAAGTAGAGTAGAGTAGAGTAGGGTAGAGTAGAGTATAGTAGAGTAGAGTAGAGCAGAGTAGGGTAGAGTAGAGTAGAGTAGGGTGGAGTAGAGTACAGTAGAGTAGAGTAGAGTAGAGTAGAGTAAGGTAGAGTAGAGTAGAGTAGGGTAGAGTAGAGTAGAGTAGAGTAGGGTGGAGTAGAGTAGAGTAGAGTAGAGTAGAGTAGAGTAGGGTAGAGTAGAGTAGAGTAGAGTAGAGTAGAGTATAGTAGAGTAGAGTAGAGTAGAGTAGAGTAGAGTAGAGTATAGTAGAGTAGAGTAGAGTAGGGTAGAGTAGAGTAGGGTAGAGTAGAGTAGAGTAGAGTATATTAGAGTAGATTAGAGTAGAGAAGGGTAGAGTAGAGTAGAGTAGAGTAGAGTAGAGATAGAAACGGCCTTTAACTTTGCCTTCTCATTCTTAGTAAAAAAACCTCAACATTATCCTGACTCTTCCATTCTCCACCAACACCACCAGACTTTTAACAAACCCCCCCCCCTCTCTCCCCCGCCCCTCCCCTCTCTCTCCCCCTTCTCCTTGACCCTCGAGCAACACCCCTCCGACCTCCGACAACCGCAGGACCCCCTCGGACCCACCTCCACCCTCACCCCTCCCCCGACCACGTCATCGGGATCCAAACGCTGGACATTAAAGGGGAGGTGCACCGAGGGGTGGCTTTTGTCCGGTTCTATGTCCATCTTACCCCCTTTCCATTCCACTCTCTTTCATAGGTGCTGTGTGGTAGGGGTCTTTGTTGGGTTTGGGTCGTGTGTAATTGCTCCGTCTGGGATTAAAGGGCACCCCTGCTGGTCGCTAAACGTGATCCTATCCCTCCGTCACAATGTGCTGATTATTACCATTCGTTAGATCTTTACAAAGGTCTTAGCTCAGGGTTTGTCCAGTCACGACATGACGGAAGAATAGGCCGAAGCCCTCTGGTCTCTTTCTCTCTGGTCTCACTCTGGTCTCTTTGGTCTCTCTCTGGCCTCTTTGGTGTCTCTCTGGTCTTATTTTCTGGTCTTTCTCTTGCTGATCTCTCTCTGGTCTCTTTCTCTGTTATCTCTCTCTTTCTAGTCTTTCTCTCTCTCTGATGCATCTCTCTCTCTCTCTCTGATCCATCTCTCTGGTCTCACTCTCTGGTCTCATTCTCTGGTCTCACTCTGGTCTCACTCTGGTCTCTGTCCCTGGACTCTCTCTTTCTGATCTCTTCCTCTGGTCTCTATCTCTGGTATCTCTCTCTTTTCTCTTTGCTCGTTCTCTCTGTGGTTTCTTTGCTCTCTCTGCCTGGTCTCCCTCTGGACTCTTTGCTCTCTCTCTCTCTCTGGTCCCTCTCTCTCTCTGGACTCTGCTCTCTCTCTTTGCTCTCTCTCTCTCTGGTCTCTCTCTCTCTGGAGTCTTTGCTCCCTCTCTCTCACTTTGATCTCTTGGCTCTCTCTCTTTAGGGTCTCACCTCCGTGTATAAACCAAGGGTGTATCACTCAGACCTTTGACAGAGAGAGAAGCAGTCGAGCAGCGCGATATTAAAGAACGTCAGAACCAATCTCAGCGGTGTCTTTAACGGCCAAATGGACTGTGAAGCTGCAGAGACGAGATGCTGTTTTCATTTCTCTTACATCTCAGCTTAGTTTTGTTTGATCCAAAATGGTGGCCTCCTGTTGGATCATCGGAATGAGACCAGGGTCAAGGGTCCACAGGCGACAGTAATGAGAGAAACTCTATTCTTAGATATGAATATGAGGCTTTAAAAAGTAGATATACCCTCACTAAACACTGGATTGGATGAAAATTATTTTGATATAAAATATTGATTATTGAGAGTCGAGGGACCAGAGTGAAACCAGAGAAAGAGAGACCCGAGGAAGACTAGAGAAAGAGAGAGACCCGGGAGAGACTAGAGAAAGAGAGAGACCAGAGAGAGGCTTAAGAAAGAGAGAGACCCGAGAGAGACTAGAGAAAGAGAGAGACCAGAGAGAGACTAGAGAAAGAGAGAGACCAGAGAGAGACTAGAGAAAGAGAGAGGCCAGAGAGAGACTGGAGAAAGAGAGAGATCAGAGGGATAGATTTGTGATAGAGAGATAAAAGAGTTCTATTTGGTCTCTCTCTCAGGTCTCTTGCTGATCTCTCTGGTCTTTCTCTCTGGTCTCTCTCTCACTCTGGTGAGAGGGTTTTTTCTGTATTTCTCTTGTCTCTCTCTGGTCTCTCTCTCTGGTCTCTCTCTGGTCTCCCTCCGGTCCCTCTCTGGTATCTCTCTCTGGTCTCTCTCTAGTCGCTCTCTGGTCTCTCTCTAGTCGCTCTCTGGTCTCTCTCTGGTGTCTCTCTGGTCCCTCTCTGGTCCCTCTCTGGTCTTTCTCTCTGGTCTCTCTCTGGTCCCTCTCTAGTCTCTCTCTCGTCTGTCTCTGGTCTCTCTCTGGTCCCTCTCTAGTACCTCTCTGGTCCCTCTCTGGTCTCTCTCTGGTCTCTCTCTGGTCCCTCTCTCTTACTGGTTTCTATGTCTCTCTCTCTCTGGTCTCTCTCTGGTCTCTCTCTCTGGTCTCTCTCTGGTCCCTCTCTCTTACTGGCTTCTATGTCTCTCTCTCTCTGGTCTCTCTGGTCTCTCTCTGGTCTCTCTCTCTGGTCTCTCTCTGGTTCCTCTCTCTTACTGGTTTCTATGTCTCTCTCTCTCTGGTCTCTCTCTGGTCTCTCTCTCTGGTCTCTCTCTGGTCCCTCTCTCTTACTGGTTTCTATGCTCTCTCTCTCTGGTCTCTCTGGTCTCTCTCTGGTCTCTCTCTGGTCTCTTGCTGGTCTCTCTCTGGTCTCTTGCTGGTCTCTCTCTGGTCCCTCTCTGGTCTCTCTCTGGTCTCTCTCTGGTCTCTGGGTTTGTCTGAGTGGTTCTTTGCCCTCTGTCTGCTTCCTCCCCTGTATGTGTTTCACTACACACTAAAACAATAATTTAGTTTTATCCTAACTGTACAACACTTAAGAAACGTACAAACTCCTGCACAAACAAAGACATACTGTTATTATTATTAACCTCAAATCTTTTTCCGCACACAAACACATTTTCCCGCTGCTTGCCTTTGAAAAAACAGCCACAAACCGACACACTTCATCCATCCGCTGTTGGAGAAAAGTCAAAGTACTTCCCCTTTATCCTCCGTGTAAACTGTCGTCTCGTTTAGCGCACCGCGATAGCACCGTTAGCTACTGTACGCGCGACGGGGGAACCATAAAACCGTCACGCGCACATTGTCACGTCATGTCAGTTCCCCCCTGAAAACACGACCCAGCGAGGGAGGTTCCCGCTAACCGACCGCAGAGAAGAAGTGCTTGTTGCCTTTATGCAAATTGGCATCAGATGCAGGGTTTTTCTTTCTTTTTTCTCTCCCCCTCTCCACAAAGGGCGCTTGTGACTGTGCCCAATGGGAGAGGTGAGCAGGGGTTATGGGGATAGCATCACCGCTACATTCCCATCCGCTGCAATGGACAACCACAACCACGACCCGGTTATTACTTTGGCGCAGATTAGCGACTCGTTAATTAGCGAAGGCATGCGGTCTCTCATTTAGCGTTTGTATCCGATTCGTGGCTTTCTCTCACTCTTTTTTTTTCACGTGGCTAGGTTTGGGGTGGATGAGGTAATGCGGAGGAGAGACCCCCCTTTCTTCGATCGCACCATTCCCCCGAGGGTCTGTTTCAAATCACAGAGGATTAACTAAAACTAATGGTACCGTGGGTCTGTGTGCCCTCTGTCTGCGTTATGTCCTTTACCCTCTCTCGCCTCCTTCTGGTTCCTCTATGGTCTCTTCCCAGTCTCTCTCTGGTCTCTCTCTTCAGTCTTTCTCTGGTCCCTCTCTATCTGAACGCTCTCTGGTCTCTCGCTGGTCTCTCTCTCTGGTCCCTCTCTCTGGTCTCTCTCTCTGGTCCCTCTCTCTGGTCTCTCTCTCTGGTCTCAGTTTGGTCTCGCTCTCTCTGGTCTCTCTCTCTGGTCTCAGTTTGGTCTCGCTCTCTCTGGTCTCAATCTCTCTGGGCTCTCACTTGTCTTTCCTTCTTCTCTCTGTGGTCCCTCTCTCTGGTATCTCTCTCTGGTCTCTTTCTCTCTGGTCTCTTTCTCTCTGGTCTCTCTCTTGTCTCTCTCTCTCTCTCTGGTTTCTCTCTCCCTCTCTGGACTCTCTCTCTCTCTCTCTCTCTGATCTCTCTCTATTATTTCTCGCTGGTCTCTTCCTCTTCTCTCTCGCTCTCTGGTCTCTCCCTCTTCTCTCTCTCTCTGGTCTCTTTCTCTCCCTCACTCTCTTGTCTCTCTCTCTGATCTCTCTTTAGTCCTTCTCGCTGGTCTTTCTCTCTGATCTCTCTCTGGTCTTCCTATTATCTCTCTGGTCTCTCTCTTGTCTCTCTCTCTCTCTCTCTCTCTCTCTCTCTCGGTTTTTTCTCTGGTCTCTCTCTCTGGTGTCTCTCTCTGGTCTCTCCCCCTCTGCTCTCCCTCTCTCTCTGGTCTCTCTAACATTATGAGTCTCCCCATTCTCCGATCGCACCATTCCCAAAGGGTTTGTTTCAAATCACGGACAAGGATTAACTAAAGCGAATGGTTCCATGGTCCTTATACAGAGCCTTTGAGCTTTAGCGCCTACATGGTTACAAGATTAGCTTCGGAAATGTATGGCCTTTTCCGATGGCGAGTCTGGTAAATTTGCTCTCTTTAATTTCAGGCTAATTTTAGATTGAGTGGATCCATACGGGGCCATTTCTCATTAATTCTTTCTGCTAAACGACTGCAGCCACTTTTGCTTTCATTGTCTCCACCAGAGTAGAGTCGAGGAGGGATCAGAATTGTTCAGCATTCGCCAACTCCATTCCAAGAGTGGAAAAGTCAATTTGAGTCAAGTTTGGGTATAGCCCAGTCTCTCAACAATGTGCCTTTTCCCATGCCCCCTGTAGAGCTATGAAATTGCACTGTACTTTAACACTTTCTGCAGGGCAAAAAGGGGAAAGTATTCGGAAATATTCTGTAATGGTTAATCATTTTTCTACCACTGAAGGATCCAGTAGATGTATTAGGATTGTGGAAAAAAACGTTGGCCTAGTTCAAGAACGGAAGAGACAAAAGCTGTTCTTAATGTATATAACACTGACTGTACAGAGAGGGGCGACAGTAGCTCAGTTGGTAGAGCATTGGCCTTTGAGCCTGAAGGTCGTGGGTTCGAGCCTACCTCAAGACCTACTTCACGACTCCCACTGATGACTGCTGTCGTTGTGTCCTTGGGCAAGACACTTAACCCCACTTTGCCTGAAGCCCCCACTGAAAGATCTCAGCTCCTGTGGACTCACCACCTGCAGGAGGATCAGTGAGGGGCTGGTGCTCTGTGAACTGGGTGCAGCACTGACTGCCACCCCCCCGACCCAGAAATGGATTAAGGGGTAGAAAATGGATGGATGGATGTACAGAGAGAGAGAGAGACCAGAGAGAGACCAGAGAGAGGCTGAAGAGGGACCAGAGAGAGACCAGAGAGAGGCTGAAGAGGGACCAGAGAGAGACCAGGGAGAGGCTGAAGAGGGACCAGAGAGGGACCAGAGAGAGGCTGAAGAGGGACCAGAGAGACTGAAGAGAGACCAGAGAGAGGTGAAAGAGAGAGAGACTAGAGAGAGACCAGAGAGAGGCTGAAGAGAGACCAGAGAGAGACCAGAGAGAGGCTGAAGAGAGACCAGAGAGAGGTGAAAGAGAGAGACCAGAGAGAGACCAGAGAGAGGCGGAAGAGAGACCAGAGAGAGGAGAAAGAGAGAGACCAGAGAAAAACTAAAGAAAGAGAGACCAAAAAAAGACTGAAGGGAGACCAGAGAGAGGCTGAAGAGGGACCAGAGAGAGGAGAAAGAGACAGACCAGAGAGAGACCAGAGATAAGCTAAAGAAAGAGAGACTGAAGAGGGACTGAAGAGGGACCAGAGAGAGACCAGAGAGAGACCAGAGAGAGACCAGAGAGAGGCTGAAGAGGGACCAGAGAGAGACCAGAAAGAGGCAAAAGAAAGAGAGACCAGAGATAAACCAGAGAGAGATAGGCGCTATAGACAGGTAAATGAGGCACCAGAGAGAGACCTGAGTGAGACCAGAGACATAAACTATTAGAGAGACAAGTCAGAGACCAGAGAAAGACCAGTCAGAGAACAGCGAGAGCCCTTAGTGAGACCTCAGTGAGACCAGAAAGAGAGACTAGAGTGAGACCATTATATAAAGACAATTTTCTTCTCTCCTTAACGAGAGTCCGAACCTTCAAACCTCAATATTTTGAAACGCTATTGACAAAACTGTGGCACAGCCAAAATATAGAGCTTTTTTTAGACTAATAAATGTCAAGATCATTTCACAATATGCATATAACCCTACTCCCCCTTCACACACATACACACACACACACACACACACGCACACACAACCCCATTCACCGTAATTAAACGGAGCTAGCAACACAATGTGCTTTTGTCTTACAGCCCACAGCGATGAGGAGGGGTATGATGGGGGGGTATGGGTTATTCTGCATATTAATTAGTAGGCCGGTGTGTGAAAGCCAATCAGGCGCGCTAAGCAGATGACACGCAGGCACTACTTTCTCATTCCTCTCCCACGCTGGCGTAAGGATACACCGCCCGACCGTCAATTCACGGTTCCCCGAGTGTTTGTTTCAAATTACAGAGAACGATTAACTACAACTAATGGTTCCATGTTTGTGTGCCCTCTGCCGTCGTCTCTTTCTGGTCTCTCTCTCTGGTGTCTTTCTGGTCTTGCTCTTATGTCTCTCTCCAGTCTCTCTCTCTCTCTCTGGTCTATCTCTCTGGCCTCTGTCCAGTCACTCTCTGGTCTCTCTCTGGTCCCTCTGGTCTCTCACTGATCTCCGACTTTTCTGCCTCTCTCTCGTCTCCCTTTCTCTAGGCTCTTTGTTGTCTCCCTCTTTCCAGTCTCTCCGTTCTCTTTTTGGTCTCCATCTCTCAGTCTCTCTCTGGTCTCTCTTTCTTGTCACCCTCCCTCTGGTCTCTTTCTTGTCTCCCTTGCCCCAGCCTCTTTCTGGTATCTGTCTCTGGTTTCTCACTAGTCTCTCTCCTCCTTCTCTCCGCTGTCTTTCTGGTCTCTCTCTCTCTTGTCCGCCTATCTCTGGTCTCTAGTCTCCCTCTCTCTGTCTCTTTCTGGTCTCTCTCTCTCTCTCTGGTCTCTCTCGCTCTTGTGTCTCTCTGGTCTCCTTCTCTCTGGTCTCTCTCTGCTCTCTCTCTTGTCTGCCACTCTCTGCTCGTCTCTCTCTCTTTTCTCTCTCTTGTCTCCATCTCTCTGTTCTTTCTCTGGTCTCTGTCTTGTCTGTCTCTCTCTTGTCTGCCTCTCTCTCTGGTCTCTCTCTGGTCTCTTTCTCTTGTCTCTCTCTTGCCTCCCATTCTGTGATCTCTCTCTCTCTCTTGTCTCCCTCTCTCTGATCCCTCTCTCTCTCTCTCTCTCTCTTGTCTCTCTCTGGTCTCCCACTCTCTGTAAGGCACTACTTTCTCATTCCTCTCCCACGCTGGCGCAAGGATACACCGCCCAATCTTCACCACTTCCGGTCTGGGCGCGATGCCAGCCACGGGGGGGAAATTAGCAGGTAGTGGATGAAGAAAGGGCAGTGGATAAGGAGGAGGGGGGGCTTATGCCAGGCTGTGTGCGTCGCAGTAGGAGACAGCCATGGCCATAAGGGGGGGCTAGCGAGGCACGGTCATACACTCGCACACACACCGGCGTCTTTTGTTTTTGGCGTGCTTTCATGGCCGTGGTGTAATTAATCAATGCCAATCCACAAACGTGCTCCAGGACTGTCCCCTGAATGGAGTCGATCAATCAGCGGTTGTTTTGGCCACATTCACACGGACTGAGTCTGTCAATTAAACTGACATTAGTGCCACGTACGACCTGATGTGGTTCTTAAAGGGACAGTGCGGAGGGTTTCGGTCCCAAATATGGTATTATTGTAGAATTATAACGCAGTAATCTTTGTGACTAGAGAGAGAGAGACGAGAAAGAGAGAGAGACCAGAGGGAGACCAAGGAAAGACCAAAGAGAGACGAGAGGGAAAGACCAGAGAGAGAGACCAGAGAGAGACCAAAGAGAGACCAGAGAGAGACCAGAGAGAGACTAAAGAAAGACCATGGAGGGAGAGACCAGAGAAAGACAGAGAAAGACCTGAGAAAGACCAGAGAAAGACAGAAAGAGAGACCAGAGAAGGCCAGAGAAAGACCAGAGTGAGAGACCAGAGAGAGACAGACCAAAGAGAGACCATAGAAAAACCAGAGACGGACCAGAGAGACCAGAGAAAGACCAGAGTGACACCAAACAGGCCAGTCCCTGTGCTCCTCAGAGTCTCAGCAGGAGGCCAGTCCCTGTGCTCCTCAGAGTCCCAGCAGGAGGCCAGTCCCTGTGCTCCTCAGAGTCCCAGCAGGAGGCCGGTCCCTGTGCTGCTCAGAGTCCCTGTGTTTCATATTCTTCAGCATTCACAGATTCTCTCACATCATTGATGAAATGTTACATAACGCTGCTGACGGTCAACGCCAGACTCGAGCCACGTTCTGCCAGAAATCTGCAAAGTGAACATTTGGGATTCCCACAGTCTGCTCCTCGTCCAGATCTTCTTCACTCGTTTATGCTTCATCAGTTACTGTAATGATGAAGTGTCTACGCCGCTGTTTTCACTCATGAATTAAAGACTTTGAATGAAAACACACTGGAGTCTGGTGGAAATGAGCCTTTGTTCTAAGACTGTACAGAAGGAGACGGAGGCAGTAGCAACCACACAGAGAGAGAGAGAGAGACTAAAGAGAGAGAGTGACCAGAGAGAGATCAGGGAGAGACCAGAGAGAGACCAGAGAGAGACCAGAGTGAGAGAGAGAGACCAGAGGGAGATCAGGGAGAGACCAGAGTGAGACCAGAGCGAGAGAGAGAGACCAGAGGGAGATCAGGGAGAGACCAGAGTGAGACCAGAGCGAGAGAGAGACCAGAGAGAGATCAGGGAGAGACCAGAGTGAGACCAGAGCAAGAGACCAGAGAGAGAACAGAGAGAGAGACCAGACACTAGAGAGATCAAAAAGAGAGACTGAAGAGAGAGACCAGAGAAAAAGACCAAAGCAAGAGCAGAGAGAGAGAGAGAGACTAGAGAGATCAGAGAGATCAGAAAGAGAGTCTAAAAAGAGAGACCAGAGAAAGAGACCAAAGAGAGACCAGAAAGAGAGAGACCAGAGAGAGATCAGAGAGAGATTAGAGAGACACCAGAGAGAGACCAGAGCGAGACCAGAGCGCGAGACCAGAGAGAACAGAGAGAGAACAGAGAGAGACCAGAGAGAGACCAGAGAGAGATCAGAGAGAGACCAGAGAGAGAGAGCAGAGAGAGAGAGAGACCAGACACTAGAGATATCAAAACGAGAGACTGAAGAGAGAGACCAGAGAAAGAGACCAAAGCGAGAGCAGAGAGAGAGAGAGAGAAGAGACTAGAAAGACCAGAGAGATCAGAAAGAGAGTCTAAAGAGAGAGACCAGAGAGAGAGACCAGAGATGGAGAGAGACTAGAGAGAGAGACCAGAGACTAGAGAGATCAGAATGAGAGTCTAAAGAGAGAGACAAGAGAGAAAAACCAGAGACAAGAGAGTGATCAGAAAGAGACCAGAAGGAGACACTAAAGAGAGAGATCGGAGACTAGAGAGAGATCTGGGACTAGAGAGCGACCAGAGAGAGAGACCAGAGAGAGAGACCAAAGAAAGAGACCAGAGAAAGAGACCTTTAGAAACTGTTGAAATGTGTATGACGTGCTGTATGAATAAATAATTGACCTGTTAAGAACTCGACCCAAAAACAAACCCACGATTGTCCGAGATTGACCCATGGAAACCGACCTCTCCCCGGCGTCCATTTTGGCTCCAGCTTAAGACCGAATACAATACAGACCCAAGGAAAAGCCCTCTCCACTGTCTGTGCCTTTGCCCTGACAACAAAAACCGTTATCCCAGATTTAGGTCCGCACACATCTGTTTGGTTATCAAATACAGCTCGCCTCCCCCTTTCACCCCTCCCCCCTTCACCCCGGACGGACAATTCAGGTGTTATAAATCATGGGACTTTTTCAGCAGGCGTTGACAGCTCGTACAGTGGCACCCTGGGGACCTCTTGCTAGCTTAGCCCACCCAGCGACTCCGAGATGTGGGCGATTCTTAGCTTTTGTTTTGCCTTTTCTGCGTTTTTTTCTTCTTCTTCTTCTTTTGAGGTTTGTCCACTTCCTTTCGCCTCGCTTTCAAAAAACAAAAAACAAAAATTATCCTTCCTTCCCGCAGCGCTTGAATTGAATTTGCTGCTATTTTTTTTTGTGTCTCCCCCCTTTTGCGTTAATCACCTTTTGTTTTTTTTTCTCCGAGGGGCATTTTTTGGCTTGCTTTGCCAACTCCCATTGTGAGAGAGACCCCCCCCTCTGCCATCACTCTTGCTGCCATTTTAGGTCACTTTGCCGCACTTGTCTCTCCATCTCCGCTGTTGGCACGCACTTCTGAGCGGCTATACACCCCCCCCCCCCCCCCCCACCCACACCCTCTCCCCCCTCCACCTTCTCCCCTCAACACCCCCCCCCCCCCCCGAAATTTGGGGTGCCCACTGCCTGCCTCTCCACAAAAGAGCTTTTCTTTGCCCGTCAATGCTTTCCATTATCGGGTGCCCAGAGAGAGGATGTCAAAGCCCGCAGAGATGGCACACACTGGAGGCCATTAAAGAGGCAGGAAACCGGGGATGGGTGGAGGTGAGGGGGTAGAGGGGTGGATGTGCCAAGGCTGGAGGAGGAGGAGGAGGAGGAGAAGGAGGAGGAGAGGAGCGGGCATGAGGCGAGGTTTTGTTGCACCGGTCAAAAGACACAAAGCGATGTGTGGGTTTGTTGTCGTTACAATTTCAAATTCGACCCAAAATGAAAAAACACAACATCAATGTCGACGACGAGAGGCTCTTTTTAGGTGCTTTTTGTGACGCAGAAATATCGTGTTTGCTAAGTTTTAAACATGCAGGTCCAGAAGAAGAAGATACTATACTTTATTGATCTCACAATGGAGAAATTCCAATGCTCTACCAACTGCAACTGTCGCCCACAAACAAGAGCCACACATGTTCACGAAGAATTCAATTTATTTTATGTTTTGTGTTCGGGGTCATCACTGTGCCGAGACCCAACTCTAAAAACCCAGTGGGGGAAAATGTTCTTTTGGTTCAAGTTTTGCCCTGTTTTAGGGAATGGTTACTTGGTTTCAACTGGAGAAATACTGAAGAGCCGGAGACCACACTTGTACCTCCCTGAAAATGCGTTTTATCAATAATCATGATAATAATAATAATCATAAAGCACTGGTATACAGACCTTTTCACTCCATGTTTGTTGATGCAGGGGTCTAAGGCAGGGGTCCTCAACTACATTTGTCAGAGGGCCAAAGTTTTACCCGACGGTCTCTTCAGGGACCCCCAAAGAGAAAACTAAATCAGATTCATTTATTTGCCATTTGCAGTAAAACCACATTGGAATACATGCGCAAAAGTCCCCAGTGTGACCCAGACGAGTACAAAAACTAAACAGGAAACAATTGACGTGGTTTATGGTCAGAGGTCTCAGGACAGTGGTGATTATGGTCAGAGGTCTCGGGACAGGGGTGATTATGGTCAGAGGTCTCAGGACAGGGGTGATTATGGTCAGAGGTCTCAGGACAGTGGTGATTATGGTCAGAGGTCTCAGGACAGTGGTGATTATGGTCAGAGGTCTCAGGACAGTGGTGATTATGGTCAGAGGTCTCGGGACAGGGGTGATTATGGTCAGAGGTCTCAGGACAGTGGTGATTATGGTCAGAGGTCTCAGGACAGGGGTGATTATGGTCAGAGGTCTCAGGACAGGGGTGACGGTCCAGGACACTCCACGTTCAACAACATTCAACAACTTTTATGGACATTGGTCTTTGCCCCGTGTTTGTTTTTATCAGTTCGAACGGTTTGATCCTCTGATGTGTGTTGGAGAATTAGATCCAGTTTAGACCCAGTTTAGACCCAGTTTAGACTCAGCTTAGACCCACTTTGGCTGCAGTATAGAGCCAATTTAGACCCAGTTTAGATCGAGTTTACACCTATTTTGGACCCAGTTTAGACCTCTGTTGGACCCAGTTTAGACCCAGTTTAGACCTAGTTGTTTAGACCCAGTTTGGACCTAGTTTAGACCTATTTTAGACCCAGTTTAAACCCAGTTTAGACCCAGTTTGGACCCGGTCTGGGCCTGTCCCTGTTGCCTCACGCTGAGGGAGCAGGTGGACCAGTGTCTCTCCGTCCACTGATCTAATGACGGACCGTCTTCAGTCGCCCCACGCCTCCTTTTAACCAGCGCCAATTAACTCCGAGGGAGGGGCTCGGTGATGGACAAGTCTATTATCCCGACGCAGGAATCAAAGGCTCCAAGTTTGGGAAGAAGTGTCCGGAGCAAAAGAGAAAAGCCCGGGTTCTGCTTGAGCGCGCCGATTGTGCACAAATTAGAGTTTTTTCTTCTTGGCTGTAATCAGCAAACACAACGGTACAATGCCACTGATGCAGTTTGGGGGCGAGAGGGGGGTGAGAGAGAGGGGGGTGGAGGGGAGAGAGGGGGAGAGGAGGACACGACCCCCGCAGACTCCTACGTTTGTGAGAATCTTCAAAGGGGACGAGGCCGGAGACACAGCCACGAGCGCCACACGACTTTTAATTAGAGGAATTAAAGCGAGCTGCAACGATAAAAGGAAGGAGGTGTTGGGGATGAAAGGAGAAGAAGAAGAAGAAGAAGAAGAAGAAGAAGAAGCAGGAGAAATACCAGTTTAACGCAGACTATTGCCGTGTGCGAGAATGTGTTGGAATAAAACTGTTGCCAGGAAGAAAGATGTGTAATTAAGGACCTTTATGGACTTTATTAACATTTACAGACATTGGTCAAACGCTGCTAATACAAAACCATTTAATCTTGAATAGCCCTAAATCACAAAAGCATCATCTCAGAGACCTCACAAAACCTTTGAAATCACCAACACAGATCAGCGAATCAACAATTAAGACACATAAAGAAAACAGAACACGTGTTGATAAATGTCATACATGTCGTAGAACGTTAAAGTGTCCTGGATCATCACCACAGACCCTCCTGCTTCAGAGGAGAAACTCTCAAAAACCCAGTGGGGAAAAAGTGAAAAACCTCGGGGAGACCCACTTTAAGAGAAGGATCTGCTCCACACGGACGGACGGGCTGCAGATCCAGGACTCAGACTGTAGAACGAGGACTGAGGCTGTAGATCCAGGACTCAGACTGTAGAACGAGGACTGAGGCTGTAGATCCAGGACTCAGACTGTAGAATGAGGACTAAGGCTGTAGATCCAGGACTCAGACTGTAGAACAAGGACTAAGGCTGTAGATCCAGGACTCAGACTGTAGAACGAGGACTAAGGCTGTAGATCCAGACTGGACTCACAGGTCTTGTCGTCGCACCATTTGCTTTTGGACCAAAGGCTCTGTGTAATTTTTATCAATTCATTTTCTTCAATTCGTTTCAATGTATTTTAGAATCGGCTTAAATCACTGCAGTGGTTTTCTCAGAGGACTTTACAAAACTGTTGAATTCTCCAACACAAATACAAATACAAGAAACACAATTATATAAAAATAGTGGTTTTGGTCCAGACGTGGCGGAGACCAATGTCCATAAATGTTGTTGAATGGGGAGTGACCTGGATCCTCACAGTCCTTGTGTTGGACCAGGCACGTCCAAACTCAGGCGCTCTGCTGCTAACACAAAGTCCAACTAACTTCAACTCCACCGATACTGTAAGAGCCAAACATGTGCAACCATTGGCCTGTGGGTGCGCCTGTGTGTGTTAGGTCTGTGGAGGGTAGGTCTAGCATAAATAGGCTCTCTCTAATGAGCCATGCAGGTGTGCAACCCGGTAGGGGCCAATGGTTTTTGACCGCTACTTTTATGGAGTTTTGTTGTCTTGATTTATGCATAAATAAACATTGATTTTTATTATACAATGAACATCTGTGGATTTATGCACGCTACGGTTAAAGCTGACACAATAGCCATCTGAAGCGCGTCAGCCATAGCGACCGGTGTTTGGGCACATCTCAGTGGCACAGGTACAGGTTGGCCACTACACAAGTCAAAAACCAGGCTATTTGGATATTGGATACTGAGAGAAAGAAGGACGAACGGCGCTGCGGAGGCGATTCTTGGAGAAGTCACCGTGAGGATGCGGAGGAGCAGTCTGCTGAAGTTGGAGCGACGCTACTGCTACATGGGAGCTAAGTCAACCTAAAGTTCTTCAGACTGCAGCAGCATCCTGTGAATATCATGACACCCGTGCCTCCTTTGCAACGAAACTGAGGTACTGTTACGTGTGGTTGCCGTTACGTTAGTGATCGTGTTTCTACACGTGTGTCGCTTGGAACTGAACTTAAACGTTGAAATCTACTGTCGTCATGGAAACGCGCCGCGCTGTCTCGGAGGTTGCGGCTGGAACTGTTCAACGCTCTGCTACAAAATCTCGCAGTGTAATAGACTCCAAATCACGCACCACCAGTAAACGTGAGATTAAGTTAACAGCCAAGGGACTCGCTGATAAACTGGACAGGTTGCAAAGAGAAAGAAAAGGTTTGCTAAATAAGGCATCTAATGTAAAACGGACAATTAAAAGACTAATTGAAAATTGTGAACATGATGTGGCCCAGGATGCTCTCAATGAACTGGTTCAGGTGTACCATGAGGCTAAATGTATTCATGAATCTTTGTTAAAGTTTTTACCTGAAGAAGAACGTGATAAACATAATATTTGGTTTGAGGCCAAAAGGCTTGGGATTGATGACTGTATTACTGAGACTAGGACTTGGGTTTTAAGTCACAGTAAGACATATAAGGAAACTAATGATGCTAAAATTCTATGTGATGTTGGGCCCAGTGAGTCTAATATTGGTTGTTCAAGCTTGGCACATAAAAGTGTTTGTGGGGCATCTAACATATCGACTACATCATCTGCTCGTATACTGGCAAGAGCAGAACGTGCTGCACTGGAGGCAAAGGCTGCAGCCTTAAGAGAGCGCCATGTATTGGATGAGCAGGAGGAGCAGTTGGAGAGGAGAAGGTCTGAGCTGAGGAGGAGAAAGGAACAGCTGGACATGGAGGCTGAGATAGCCTCTGTTACGGCTAGGTTAGCGGTGCTGCAAGCTGCAGAGGAAGAGTTATCAGAACTGCAGAACTATAGAATTAAAGGAACTGATCATGTTCCTTCTTTTAATCTTCTGGCAAATGAATACCAGCCTACAGCTCAGACACAAAGTACAAGAGCCACAGAAGTGGAGGCTCAGACTGTGTTCTCACAACATGCTTCTTATGGAGGTGACATTTTTAGCATTATGCAGAAACAAAATGAAATCACGGCTGCATTGGTACAACAGCAGCTTTCTCTCTCTCTACCACAAAGAACTATTCCCACTTTTGATGGCGATCCATTACGTTTCAGATCATTCATGAAGGCATTTGAACATTTAGTGGAGAGGAAGGCTGGACAGGCTGACTGTTTGTACTTTTTAGGGCAGTTCACTCGTGGTCAGCCACATGACCTGGTGCAGAGCTGTCAGCATATGAATCCAGAAGAGGGTTATCTCAAGGCAAAGGGACTTCTTCAGGAACATTTTGGAGATCCATTCAAGATTACCTCTGCATATCTGAAGAAGGCATTGGAATGGCCTACAATTAAGTCAGAGGATGCCAATGCTCTCCAGGACTACTCTCTGTTTCTTCGTGGTTGCTTCAATGCAATGAAAGACCTTGCATTTATGGAGGAATTAAATCTGCCACAAAATATGCGGACTATTGTTTCTAAACTTCCATTTAAGTTGAAGGAGCAATGGAGGGAAACTTCATATGGAATAATAGAAGACAGTAACAGAAAGGCTATGTTTGAGGATTTGGTCATATTCATTGAGCGTTGTGTTAAGATTCTTTCTGATCCAATATTTGGAAACATTCAGGAATCTCAGTCTTTCTCCAGAACTAGCGCTCAGTCTAGAAGTGGAGGCAATAGACATGTGTTTGCCACCACCGTGACTTCTATGGGTCAGCAGGAGAATCCTGTCAATGGTACTGGTGGAGTATGTATCTTCTGTGGTGATGGTCATTCACTTGAGGAGTGTGGGACATTCAAGGAAAAGCATCATAAGGAGAAGATTGAGTGGCTTAGGGAGGAGAGACGGTGCTTTGCATGTTTGTGTGTTGGTCACATCAGTAGGCAATGTGAGCAGAGACTGTCATGCATAGTTTGTGAACGAATGCACCCCACTGTCCTGCACAGAACTGTAAGATGCAGTGCCACCCGGGAACCTGAGGAGGATCCCAAAACATGTGGGCATACAGGGGCCGGTGCAGGCCAGTGTGCACTCTCTATTCTCCCAGTGAAGATTAAGGCTCCAGGAGGAAAGGTTATTGAGACATATGCCTTTTTAGATCCTGGGAGCTCCGCCACTTTCTGCTCAGAACAGCTGATGCAGAAGCTGCAGTGCACGGGTAAAAGAACAGCTTTTCTCCTGCGCACTATGGGCCATGAATCCGTGGTCCCTGCCTTCTCTCTCTGTGGCCTGGAGGTATCTAGTGTGGAGAACAATTACTTTTATCCTCTTCCACAGGTATTCACACAGAGCAAAATGCCTGTCACTGTCAATAGTTTAATAAGTTCTCAGAACTTGTCAAAGTTTCCCCACCTTTCTGAAGTGAACATCCCAAACATAGATGCAGATGTAAACTTGCTAATGGGCACTGATGCCCCTTGGTTGGTGGAACCACAGAAAGTGATTAAAAGCAAAGGAAGTGGCCCATACGCAGCCAAAACACTACTAGGATGGGTTGTTAGTGGTCCTCTGGATAACAGTTTTTAGTGTGATATTCAAAGGTGGATTGAATGCAATATGAACTGTAATGTGTATGATTTATTTGGCTCTTTGTGTGTAATGATTGTAATTGTTATGTTTTGTTATCATAATCAATTAGGGGCCGGAATGTAAGAGCCAAACATGTGCAACCATTGGCCTGTGGGTGCGCCTGTGTGTGTTAGGTCTGTGGAGGGTAGGTCTAGCATAAATAGGCTCTCTCTAATGAGCCATGCAGGTGTGCAACCCGGTAGGGGCCAATGGTTTTTGACCGCTACTTTTATGGAGTTTTGTTGTCTTGATTTATGCATAAATAAACATTGATTTTTATTATACAATGAACATCTGTGGATTTATGCACGCTACGGTTAAAGCTGACACAATAGCCATCTGAAGCGCGTCAGCCATAGCGACCGGTGTTTGGGCACATCTCAGTGGCACAGGTACAGGTTGGCCACTACAGATACAGTTATTCTAAACCCTGTTGTATATCTCAGACCCTCTGGATTCCATTCTTATTTACTGCCATCTGTTTTATGATTGAGTTGCAACATTCCAACTAAAATGCAGCTGTTGTGTGAGTGAAGAACCCATTTCTAATTCCAGAATCCAGTCAATCCAGCTAAAATCCATTTTTTTGTATAGACTTTAGTTTGAGATTTAAAGGTAAGAAAAAGAACCGCCCTCACCACTTGAACAAAACTCTCTGGTCTTATTGGTCGAGCACGTATCTCCAGAATGATTAACAAATGGGAGGACCAATAGTCTTGATGATCCACCCGGAAGTAGAAAATCCTCCTACATACTTTTAATTATCAGAGAAACTTCTCCACAGACCCCGAGATTCTTGAACTCCTCCACTTGAGGAAGGACCCCTCCACCCACCTGGAGAGGGCGAGGCACCTTTTTCCGTTCGAGCAGCATGGCCTCAGATTTGGAGCTGATTCTCACACTCACACAAGTGTGAGCTACCTTCATATGTTTGCCCTAGAACAACATGGATTGATGTGATTGATTATTTCAGCAATTTTTGAAATAAGGCTAAATTAAAAGCAACGGCTACAGCTAAAACTACAGCTACAGCTACAGCCACAGCTACAGCCACAGCCACAGCTACAGCTACAGCTACAGCCACAGCCACAGCTACAGCCAATGCCACAGCTACAGCCACAGCCACAGCCACAGCTACAGCCACAGCCACAGCCACAGCTACAGCCACAGCCACAGCCACAGCTACAGCCACAGCCACAGCTACAGCCACAGCCACAGCCACAGCTACAGCCACAGCTACAGCCACAGCCACAGCCACAGCTACAGCCACAGCCACAGCCACAGCTACAGCCACAGCTACAGCCACAGCTACAGCCACAGCCACAGCTACAGCTACAGCCACAGCCACAGCTACAGCCACAGCCACAGCCACAGCTACAGCCACAGCCACAGCCACAGCCACAGCTACAGCCACAGCCACAGCCACAGCCACAGCTACAGCCACAGCTACAGCCACAGCTACAGCTACAGCCACAGCTACAGCTACAGCCACAGCCACAGCCACAGCTACAGCCACAGCCACAGCCACAGCCACAGCTACAGCCACAGCTACAGCTACAGCCACAGCCACAGCTACAGCCACAGCTACAGCTACAGCCACAGCCAGCACAGCCAGCCACAGCCACAGCTACAGCCACAGCCACAGCTACAGCTACAGCCACAGCCACAGCTACAGCCACAGCCACAGCCACAGCCACAGCTACAGCCACAGCCACAGCTACAGCCACAGCTACAGCTACAGCCACAGCTACAGCCACAGCCACAGCCACAGCTACAGCCACAGCCACAGCTACAGCCACAGCTACAGCCACAGCCACAGCTACAGCTACAGCCACAGCCACAGCCAGCTACAGCCACAGCTACAGCCACAGCCACAGCCACAGCCACAGCTACAGCCACAGCCACAGCTACAGCCGCAGCCACAGCCACAGCTACAGCCGCTCCCACAAAGGCAGAGGCCAGATCCATCCTGGTAAACCCTGGATAATCCCACTCCCTCGTTCTTGTATTTATCTAGTCCGTTGTTCTCAAGGTATTTATATAAATGTGTGTGTGTGTGTTTGTGTGTTTGTGTGTGTGTGTGTGTGTGTGTGTGTGTGTGTGTATGCTTTTTAGTTAGCGCATGCATTAGCTTAATCCTGGATACGGGGCCTCTCTTCTTAAACCCATCTGCCCTCGCCACCGCCACCAACGACTGCGGCGGCGGCGGCGACGGATCCTTCTGGAAGGGGAAGAATGCGGGAACAAAATGGCAGCTGTTTGTTTGTGCGTTCCCACGACTCCCGATGCCAATTAGGCCTCGTTATTTCACCGGCCGCTTGTCTCCTCTGATTAGACGGACCCCGAGGAGACAAGGCGTACGACTGAGGGGCCCAGGAGACACGTTGGAGAGAGGGGGGAGAAAGAGTGAGGAGGCCCTGAGAGAGAGAGTGAGTGGGGGAGAGAAGACAGTGAGGGGAAGAGGAAGAGAGCGGAGAGGGAGAGAGTGTGAGGGGAAGAGAGAGAGAGGAGGGAGAGAGGCGAGAGAGTGAGGGGGAGAAAGAGTGAGGAGGCCCTGAGAGAGAGGAGAGAGAGAGATAGAGAGTGGGGGGGGGGGGGGGGAAGAGGAGAGAGGGAGAGAGAGAGAGAGAGAGAGAGAGAGAGAGAAAGTGGGCCCCTGAGAGAGAGGAGAGAGATCCAGGCCCTCACAGAGAAGCCAGGGATGAAGGAGGTGATAGAATGAGGAGTTTGGGGGAGAGAGTGAGGGGGGAGAAAGAGTGAGGAGGCCCTGAGAGAGAGAGTGAGTGGGGGAGAGAAGAGAGAGAGAGTGAGGGAGAGAGGAAGAGTGAGGGAGAGAGCGTGAAAAAGAGTGAGGGGGAAGAGAAGAGACAGAACGTGGGGGGGAAAGAGAGACAGAGAGTAAGGGTGAGAGAGAAAAGAGAGGGGGGAGAGAGTGAGAGAGAGAGTGTGATGGGGAAGAGAGAGTAAGAGAGAGGGGGGAGAGAGAAAGAGTAAGGGGGGAGGGAGAAGAGAGAGCGTGAGGGGAGGAGAGAGAGGAGAGAGAGGGAGAGAGTGGGAGGGGGAGAGAGAGAGAGACTGAGAGAGAGTGTGAGGGGAGAGAGGATAGAGAGAGGCAGATAGAGAGAAAGGGAGAAGGAGAGAAGACAAGGGGAGAGAGAGTGAGGAGGCCCTGAGATAGAGTAGAGGGGATGAGAGAGAGGGAGAGGAGAGAGAGAGGAGAGAGAGGGGAGGGAAGAGAGAGGAAGAGAGTGGAGAGGGGATGAGACAGAGGAGAGAGATAAGAGAGAGCAGAGAGAGAGGAGAGAGAGCAGAGAGGGGGGCCCTGAGAGAGAGGAGAGAGAGAGAGAGAGAGAGAGAGAGAAAGTGGGTGGGCCCTTGAGAGAGAGGAGAGAGACCCAGGCCCTCACAGAGAAGCCAGGCATGAAGGAGGTGATAGAATGAGGAGTTTGCTTCTGTGTCCGGTGCAAACAAGATTTAAAAAAGTAAAACAAATCTGAATAAAATTATAATATTTGGCAAAATGTCTCAGAAAGATCAAATATGTGGTAAAAACATGATTAATCCTGTGCTTTTTATGTTAATCCGACACATTCTGACGTAAAGTTCTCCAACGGGAAGCTGAAGTCAAAGCTATAATATATTTAAGACTAAGAATATGGCACAGTTCACACACGACTCAAAACACAAAAGAAAAACATTAAAATCATGAATAACCACAGTACATTAAAAAAAGTAAAGACAAATCAGAGAAGAAGCCTGTCTCACATTTTCAGGAAGACTGTTCAAGATTTTAGCTGTCCCAGCAGAAGGCCGGTCCCTGTGCTCCTCAGAGTCCCAGCAGAAGGCCGGTCCCTGTGCTCCTCAGAGTCCCAGCAGGAGGCCAGTCCCTGTGCTCCTCAGAGTCCCAGCAGGAGGCCAGTCCCTCCAGTCTAGTCTACTCCAGGCCAGTCTAAAAATGCTTTAACTCAATGTTTATATGTTTTTTGCTCTAAAATTGTTGTAACTTGGCCCAAAACAGTTTTCTGTGTTTTCTTTGGTGAAGAATTGAGCTGAAAATAAATCCATATTTTTGTTTCGTTCCAACAGGACTCACGCTCTCCTCCTCTTCGCGCTCAATCCACTCGCTCTAATCCACTTTGAGGGAGTGTTTTGGGGGGTATTGTCGCCGTGAGAGGTCTTAATGGGGAGGGAGGGGGGAGGATGGGGAGGGGGGAGGATGGGGGGGGGGGGGGGATCATGGACTTGAGCCCGCGGCGACTCGTGTGGGGAGGAGATACGGGAGCTGACCTGATAGATAACTGTGTTTGCGGCGTAATTTGAAATAAATATGAAGCGGTTGGAAGCGTGGGAAAGTACCGACCACACGATTCTCTGGAGAAATGTGGCTTTGGCTTTCTGCAGGAAATGACTCAGAAATGACCCAAATATTATATGCGTTTTTAGGAAATTGACCTGAGAATAAATTATATACATACAATACACATATTTATTATACACACTGCAAAAAGTGATGAAGAATATGTCCGAAATGGCTCAAATTTGGCTAAATGGGTCTTAATTATCTCACATTTTGACCTTAAAAAAGACTAAATGGTTTTGTCCCTTTGATAAATTTTGTTTTTAATCGATTCTCGGAGCCACAAGAGCCACAGGAGTCACAGCAGCCACAGGAGCCACAGGAGTCACAGGAGTCACAGGAGCCACAGGAGCCACAGGAGCCACAGGAGCCACAAGAGCCACAGGAGTCACAGGAGCCACAGGAGTCACAGGAGCCACAGGAGCCACAGGAGCCACAGGAGCCACAGGAGTCACAGGAGTTACAGGAGTCACAGGAGCCACAGGAGCCACAGGAGTTACAGGAGTCACAGGAGTCAGAGGAGCCACAGGAGCCACAGGAGTTACAGGAGTCACAGGAGTCAGAGGAGCCACAGGAGCCACAGGAGTTACAGGAGTCACACAGGAGTCAGAGGAGTCACAGGCCACAGGAGCCACATGAGTTACAGGAGTCACAGGAGTCACAGGAGCCAGAGGAGCCACAGGAGCCACAAGAGCCACAGGCGTCACAAGAGTCACAGGAGTCACAGGAGCCACAGGAGCCACAGGAGCCACAGCGCGGAGAACTGAGACCAGGACTAATGTGGTCTGGTTCTGGTCTGGACTGGAGCTGCAGTGTTTGGATGACATCAGGTTAATGACTGAGACACTGGGACCCTGTCGCTGTGAGGCGTAGCACTCGTCCACTGTGTCCTTCACTTGCTCTGGGTCTGACTCCACAATAGTCCCTCAGGCTCTGCTGCCTCTCCCCCATCACTCACCCGCTCCACCCCCTCACCCCCTCTCACCCTCTCACCCCCTCTCACCCCCTCTCACCCTCTCACCCTCTCACCCCCTCTCACCCTCTCACCCCCGCTCACCCCCTCTCACACCCTCTCACCCTCTCACCCCCTCTCACCCCTCTCACCCTCTCACCCCCTCTCACCCTCTCACCCCCTCTCACCCCCTCTCACCCCTCTCACCCCCTCTCACCCCCTCTCACCCCCTCTCACCCCCACCCCCTCACCCCCTCTCACCCTCCCCCCTCTCACCCCCCTCTCACCCCCTCACCCCACTCTCACCCCCTCTCCCCCCTCACCCCCCTCTCACCCCTCTCACCCCCCTCACCCCCTCACCCCCTCACCCCCCTCTCACCCCTCACCCCCTCTCACCCCTCTCCCCTCACCCCCTCTCACCCCCTCACCCCTCTCACCCCTCACCCCCTCTCCCCCCCCTCACCCCCTCACCCCTCACCCCCTCTCACCCCCTCACCCCCTCACCCCTCACCCCCTCTCACCCCCTCTCACCCCTCTCACCCCCTCACCTCCTCTCACCCCCTCTCACCCCCTCTCACCCCTCTCCCCCTCACCCCCTCTCACCCCCTCTCACCCCTCACCCCCTCACCCCCCCTCACCCCTCTCACCCTGTACATCACCACACACTCCTCTGTTCTCCATTATGTCCACTCCCCTCAGGATCATACAGATTGAGATTGAGATGAAGATGAAGATGAAGATGAAGAGTAAGAGATCCTGTATTAGTTCCAGAGTTCCAGTAAGAAGGTCCTGGGTTCTAATCCCGGTCGGAACAGGGCCTTTCTGAGTGGAGTTTGGAATGGAGTGGAGTACTGCTACTACTGCTACTACTGCTACTACTACTGCTACTACTACTGCTACTACTACTACTACTACTACTGCTACTACTACTACTACTTCTACTACTACTACTGCTACTACTACTACTACTACTACTGCTACTACTACTACTACTACTACTTCTGATACTACTACTACTACTGCTACTATACTTCTAATTCTACTACACCACTATGACTTTTACTGCTGCTGCTTTGACAAATGACCACAAGTAGTGAATACAGAAATATGGGGAACAATGATTTGCTATTTTCTAAGTCTGTTATTAGATTTAAAAAACAACGCTAAAACCCCAGTATACAGTTCATATGAAACTATAAAACTGTCTAAACACATGTATAAACCATGTAAGAAATTGCTCCAGCCCATTTCAAAAGCCTACATACTTGAGAATTTGCGCTGGCAGTTTCATGTTGTAGTACCTGCAGTGTCCAGTAGATGGCGCATGATTCTGCTCTGCTTTTCCTGCTGTTTCTGCCGTAACCTGTGACTCATGGTTCCTTACAGGCTGTTGGCAGATACACGTGCCATCCACACCCCCTGTGCCCATACAAGGACTTCCTACTGTACTTTCTCTCTCAGTGGGACGTCAATAACACACGATTATGAAATAGCAACGATAAATAGATAAATCAAGCACATAAGCACATCAATTGTAAAACATTCTAATTAACCAGCTAACAATATTATGCTAAAGATATAGATGTTATAGGTGTTTCTTTTATGCTTAGAACTTTTATATCATTTTATTGTATTTACTATAGAGTTATTAATCATTTATCTTGTGCTGCGTGCTCCTCATTCTTAATGTTGTGTAACTGACGATGCAACACTGAAATTTCCTCAATGTGGGACCAATAAAGGATCTCTTAATCCTAATCTTAATCTTATATTGGAAAAATGTATTTTTCCCATCACCGCTTAAAGATCATAGATTATTTGTTGTAAATTTCTCCAAGATGTTGAAAAATCAGGGCTATAAAAAATGTATGAATTAATTTAAAATGCATTTTAACTTTCATTAATTCTTTTAAAATTAGTATATGTATTGTTCAATGTTTTACGCTTGTGTAGGATGTAGATCCAGGACGGAGGCTGTAGATCCAGGACTGAGGCTGTAGATCCAGGACTGAGGCTGTAGATCCAGGACTGAGACTGTAGACCCAGGACTGAGGCTGTAGATCCAGGACTGAGGCTGTAGACCCAGGACTGAGGCTGTAGATCCAGGACGGAGGCTGTAGATCCAGGACTGAGGCTGTAGATCCAGGACAGAGGCTGTAGATCCAGGACTGAGGCTGTAGATCCAGGACGGAGGCTGTAGATCCAGGACTGAGGCTGTAGATCCAGGACTGAGGCTGTAGATCCAGGACTGAGGCTGTAGATCCAGGACTGAGACTGTAGATCCAGGACTGAGGCTGTAGACCCAGGACTGAGGCTGTAGATCCAGGACTGAGGCTGATCTTAATCTTAATCTACATTCATGGACAATGGTCATCCCGCTCTCTATGGACCAACATCTTCTCTGTGTTCCTTATTATTGCATTTCCTGCGTTCCAGAATCCTCTTTGATTCTCTGATCTGTTGTTGGCGTATCCACAACTTTGTGCATTCCTCGGACACGCCCGCTGTTGTGATTCAGGGAGACAGACAAACACATTTAAATGAATCGTACTGAATTATTATTGCTCTTTTTGTCGGTCACTGTTCTGCGCTGTCCATGGTGCTGAATCCCTCCCATACTGTACAATGTGTCGCTGGTAAAATGCATTCTCTCGCTCCATGAACTTAGCAAAGTTTTTAATGTTGTCAATCAATAACCGGGTAATTATGCAAAGACAGAGAAGGACTTTCCCCTCATTGTTCATTGGTTGATACATGTGACATCACAACAAACAATCAAAACAACAGTAATATGAAATCTTGAGTCTGGCTTTTGTGCGCATTCCTCTGGTGCGGATCCTCGTTTGTCACGCTGATACCGTGGTGGCGCTGACACCGTGGTCGGGCTAACAGGCCTGGGACCCCGCAGGCGCGTTATTACCATGAGAAAACGGCCCCTCACGGCACTTATTTGACCTGTGGCCCCTGCTTTGTGGCCCCCAGACAGCAAATTGCTCCAGTGCAGGAATGACAGGTCCCTCCGTCTCCACAGCTATCCGAGTCCGAGGCCCGGGTCTGGTCCTGGTCTGGATGGTTTTCATGAAGGGAATTCAGGAATGGAATGTGGAGGAAGCAAAAAACTAAAATGTTTGAGTGAATGAGAAAGATTATTATAATATAAATAAAGTTTGTCTTATCTTATTTTAAGCTTGTACCGAGTAACTGCTATTACACATATGAACCAACTGGACTCTGAGGAGCACAGGGACTGGCTCCTGCTGGGACTCTGAGGAGCACAGGGACTGGCTCCTGCTGGGACTCTGAGGAGCACTGGGACTGGCCTCCTGCTGGGACTCTGAGGAGCACAGGGACTGGCCTCCTGCTGGTCCCAGAGTCAGGACATGGGGAGGCAGTATATCAAATTCATGACACTAAAATCTGCTGTTTTGCTGCAACCACTGAAGGATTTTATCTTTGCTCTTAAATGTATTGTTATTATTCGTCGCGCACACACACACACACACTGAATGTTTATGTGTGGATTACATCACATAATCCAATCCAGACGTGTCTAAACTCTGTGGGTGTCTCTCCCACACGGCATGTCACCCCCTCTGTGTGTGTGTGTCTGTCTGTGTGTGTGTGTGTGTGTTTGTGTGTGTTTGTCTGTGTGTCTCTGTGGGTGCATGTGTGGGTCTATGTTGTCTGTATGTGTATGTCTGCTTGTGTTTGAGTGTGTCTCTGTGTGTATGTGTGTCTCTCTGTGTGTGTCTCTGTGTGTGTTAAGAGGGAGGGGTCCTGGCTAATCCCATGCAATCCCATCGCTACAACATATGCATCATATTATAGCGTTAGCCGTGTAGCATTGAGCGCTGGCATCAATGGCGTTCTGTGTGTTTTAGCTTCAAAGCCTGGGAAAGCCTTTGTTAGCGGCGCGGCTAGCATATGGTAATCGGCGCGACCGCTTTCAACACTAAAGCCGGTTTGATTAGGACAATGTTGTTTTCAGATTTTGCGCCGTGCCGCTGATATGTGCCCGCGTGTTTTTAATGCGAGACCTAATTACCATGGGAGAGAGCGAGAGGGTGTAGCAACGTGGCGGCGGCGGTGGCGGGACGGTGGTGGGACGCCGTTTTATCTGAGCACCGCTTTGAGATAGTTTCGCAAACAACTGAATCAACTTTTAGACTTTCTTTACTTTTTAATCTGCTGAGTTTTAAAGGTGTTTGAAAGAGTCTTAAAATACTCGGACTGGAGCCAAAACATACTTTTTGGGGGTTTTCTTTCCAAATGTCATGTTTATTTGTATTTTTAACCTGTTTTTAACCTGAACTTGAACATTGTCAGAGAAGAAGCCTGTCTCACATTTTCAGGAAGACTGTTTTAGCTGATTTTTTGCATGAATCTGAAACGTTGCCTCCCCAAGTTTTGTCCTGACTCTGAGACCAGCAGGAAGTCAGTCCCTGTGCTCCTCAGAGTCCCATCAGGAGACCAGTCCCTGTGCTCCTCAGAGTCCCAGTAGGAGGCTGATCCCTGTGCTCCTCAGAGTCCCAGTCCCTGTGCTCCTCAGAGTTCATATGGCACAGATGTACTTTGGTTTGAGGCCATGGAGAGTCCAGTCCTCAGGTGCAGAGACCTGAGACTAGGACTAATGCGATGGTACTTCCTGGTTCTTCCTGGTCTGGACTCTTTTTCTCCTCCTCCTCGTCTCTGTGGGATTTCTCTAAGTTACGACGGAGAATGCATTTAGATAGTATTGTCTTTACAGTTTCAATAGTTCAGAAGTCGATTAACAAAGTAAACAATGCTTAATTATAAAAGCAGGTTTGGAAGATCCTGAGGCAGAAGCAATATTACACAGATGCAGTCGGAGAGACTCCAAGTGTGTGACGCAAATGTTGAAGAATTTTTAAAACAAATACAATAAAAACAGTTTAAAGGAGGGGTGCTGAAGTACATCTTGTGTTTTTCATTTGTTTTAAGGAAGGGGCAGGAAACAAAAGATTATTTTCTACTTTCTGCTCCTTTTCATTTGTGTGACAAGACGACGATATGAGAAATGGAAGTGATGTAGTGTCATGTCCACATTTGAAAAAAAATAAAATATATGTTATTATGGTTGAGAAAAAAATGGATACTAAAATTGATTGGATAAGAGTTTGAAAGGTGTATAAAATAGCTTCAGTAGAAATTCTAGTTTTAAAGCTTTTCTTTTCCTTGCTCCTTTGGAAAACCACAGACACGCTCCTTCACAACATCTGCTGTGTGTGTTTGCGATTTAAATCTGAGGTATCTCACTTTCAAACCTCGAGAATAATAATAATAATAATGATAATGATAGGTGGCGCTGTGGTGGCTGTGTGTATTTGCCTCTGTTTGTGTGTATCCCCACGGGTCCGTCTGCAAATGAAATCACGGATAAAGTTATTTGAATTGAATGGTTCGTTTCTGTCACAGTTTGAGAGCAGTCATTCCAGACAGAAAAGTGACCACAGTGTTGGGACAGAACATATGTTTAAAAAATATATTAGTAAGAGGAAAGAGTGGCCTAGAACCCTGGTTTCTGCTTTCTCCTGGATTCAAGACCCTGACCCTGACATGCCCACAGGCCTCCTGCTGGGACTCTGAAGAGCACAGGGACTGGCCTCCTGCTGGGACTCTGAGGAGCACAGGGACTGGCCTCCTGCTGGGACTCTGAGGAGCACAGGGACTGGCCTCCTGCTGGGACTCTGAGGAGCACAGGGACTGGCCTCCTGCTGGTTCCAGAGTCAGGATTGAACATGGGAAAGCAGCAGTTCAGATTTATGCAGCTAAAATCTAAAACAATCTTTCTGAAAATGTGAGACAGGCTTCTTCTCTGTTCAAATCCAGGTTAAAAACATTTCAGTTTTGCATCTCACTCTTTTTAAAGCACTGCGTTTATACTTGACGTCAAAGCCTCACGTGTTCTCCGGTTTTGTTTAGCACTTTGAGTTGTGTATGAACCGCGCCATACAAATAATCCCCACACACACTTCCTCTCTTATTGTGGTGAAGGTCCCGGTGGTTCCGCTGAGACCCGGGGGCTGTGGATCAGAAGTGTCTCCTAATCACTCCTCACACTCGGGCTCCTGATTGCTCATTGTCCGACCCCGGTCCTTCGCCTTCAGCACGAGGTCATCAAGACTTCCACCCGGCGGTTCCCAGGGGTGAGAAGCCAGCCACGCGAGCAGAGGTCAAGTCATTTAAAAGACAGACACTATCTGAACATTCTCTATCCATGTCTGACTGTGTGGGAAGAAGAAGAAGATGAAGGAGAAGGAGAGGTGAATAAATAAAGTGTGCTCTCTGGTCTCTTCCCCCTGTCTCTCTCTGGTCTCTTTCTTTGGTCCCACTCTGGTCTTTCTCTGGTCTCCCTCTGTAATCTCTCTCTTCTCTCTCTGGTCTCTTTTTCTGGTCTCTCGCCGGTCTCTCTCTGGTCTCTCTCTTTTATCTCTCTCTAGTCTCTCTCTGGTCTCTCTCTGGTCTGTCTCTCTAGTCTCTCTTTCTAGTCCTTCTTTGATCTCTCTCTGGTCTCTCTCAGGTCTCTCTCTTGTCTCCCTCTAGTCTCTGATCTCTCTCTGGTCTCTTTCTGGTCTCCCTCTTTTATCTCTCTCTAGTCTCTCTCTGGTCCCTCTCTTTTATCTCTTTCTGGTCTCTCTCTGATCTTTCTCAGGTTTCTCTCTGGTCCCTCTCTCTAGTCTTTCTCTGGTCTCTCTCTCTTTGTCTATGATGTCACCAAACCACACAGTCACAGAACCAACAAGCAAACTTTCAATGCTGCAGCGATAAAAGAGAAGCAGGATCTTAGAGTTTGTGGAAAATTCAAGTTTCCACACAAAGTCGACACTGACGAGCTTTCTGGTAATTGTTTTTGTCCCTTTCCAGGTCAATAGACAGAGTTAAACCCACTATGAAGACTTCGGCTCTAGCTAGCTTACGTTCAAAAAGGGCTTCTCTCGCTAATGCTAACACTAGCGCGGGGTCAGTCCACTCATAATATACAGTTTCAACCAATCAAAAACTACATATAGTGCGACCAACCTCTTTGCATTGGGGGTAATTCTCACACACCAGAACAACACTTCATTCAAAGCGCCGCGGCACTTTGTACGCGCCGCTTTATTAAGAACAATGCGCGTGTCAAACCTATTCACAAGATGTTTTTCTGCCGCAGACGTGACAGCCGGTTTCGCTCGCATCTTTTGGGGCGCGAGTTTTTCGGGCTTATTGCCATGGCGACGGAGCGTGGTGTCGATGGGGTAAAAAAACAAAAGTGTGGAAGCGGATACAATGAGGAATTAAAGCAAATAAGTCACAGATGGACGTCTGTGGCGCGATGTTGGTGACGGGAGGAGAGTGGACGGAGATAACGGTGTGACTGGAACGTACTGTCTTTGTGCTGTTGCTAATCTGTAATTAACACAGGTTTGGAAGGACTGATTTCATGATTAACACGGCTTCGGAGGAGATAGGCGGCCTGACTCTATCTCTAAATGATAAGAGTGAAGTGATATGTTATATGTAAAAAATATATAGTAGTAGAATCACATCTCTCCATTGAAACAGCAAAGGTTCTCCATCCATGTTGTCTGCATGTGTGAGAAGAAGAAGAAGGAGAAGGAGAAAATGGAGAAGGAGAAAAAGGAGAAGAAGGAGAAGGAGAAGACAAAGGAGGAGAAGAAGAAGAAGAATACACATAAAGACATATAGGCAACCTACTATTACTCTCTCTCCGGTCTCTCTCTGGTCTCTCTCTCTGGTCTCTCTCTGGTCTCTTCTCTCGGGTCTCTCTCTGGTCTCTCTCTGGTCTATATCTGGTCTATCTCTCTAGTCTCTTCTCTCTGGTCTCTCTCTGGTCTCTCTCGCTGGTCTCTTCTCTCTGGTCTCTCTCTGGTCTCACTCTGGTCTCTTCTCTCGGGTCTCTCTCTGGTCTCTCTCTGGTCTATATCTGGTCTCTCTCGCTGGTCTCTTCTCTCTGGTCTCTCTCTGGTCTCACTCTGGTCTCCCTCTCTGGTCTCTTCACTTTGGTCTCTCTCTGGTCTCTCTCTGGTCTCTCTCGCTGGTATCTCTCTGGTCTCTCTTTCTGGTCTCTCTCTGGTCTCTCTTAGTTTAAAATGTGGACTTTTTGAGTTAAGTCCTGGCTGAAATCGAAACAGAATTGTGCCCATGTGTAAATGTGTAAATAGCACTGAGTTTGTGTAAATGATTTGAACAGTGTTTAAAGGGGAGTTGTCACGGGCTTGAGATGATGGAGGACTCAAAATGCAGGAATGCCAAAAATAAGGGTTTAATGATAAAAAAGTCCAGATGAAACCAACTCAAAATCCAAAACCAAAACAGGACCAGGAACAGGATGGAAACAGACAGAGACATGAACAAGACAAGACAGGACGTTAACAAGACAATGCAGCAGCAACAAAGGGAGAGAAGCACTGAGTACATATAGACACAGACACAGGTGAAACACTTCAGGGCGGGGCAGACAATCAAGAGGGGAACAGGACATGAAGTAAAACTGAAATGAAACCAGATAATTAATGTCAAAATAAAACCAAATACAGAAATAAAAATCCACACCATGACAGGAGTTTTAAGATAATATTGAAAATGTTAATGTCTAGTAGAAAGGCCCAACCAGGGTCTGGAGTTGCAAATTGGCAAAAGCTATAACATCTTTTTGCTTCACATCAGTTACAAGCTTGTTTGGTTCTATGCTGACTTCTACTGTCCTTGTCAAATAAAGGAATGAATAAAACATAAATAAATAGAAAATTCAGAAAAGGACTAAGAGATCCTTTATTTGTCCCACAGGAGGAGAAGTTTTAGTGTCCACATCACCCCTGTCCTCAAACAACTCCATCGGCTTCACCGGCATCACCGAGCCCTCTGAACCCTGAGGACCAAGCCTTCTGGACCCTGAGGGCCGAGCCCTCTGAACCCTGAGGACAGAGTCTTCTGAACTCTGAGGACCGAGCCTTCTGGACCCTGAGGACCAAGCCTTCTGGACCCTGAGGGCCGAGCCTTCTAAACCCTGAGGACCGAGACTTCTAGACCCTAAGGACCGAGACTTCTAGACCCTGAGGACCGAGACTTCTAAACCCTGAGGACCGAGACTTTTAGACCCTGAGGACCGAGACTTCTAAACCCTGAGGACTGAGACTTCTAAACCCTGAGGACATTTGTAATTAACCTGTCTCTTTATAAGCATCTTTGAGAGTCAAAAAAATAAAATAAAACTCTATATAAATACAATGTAATATTCCTTTTTTCCCACATTATTATTATAAGTTTTACATCGCAGAACAGTAGGAATGAAGAACACACAAACACAAAATAAACTCCCATTTCCACCATCCATACCTGACCCTACTCGGCTCTTCTCTACCTGCTTTAGTATCTATTACCAAATCCTAGCAATCTACTCACAACAAACCAGTATCTTAGTAAGTTCTGTGGTAACCAATCAGCATGAGGAAGAAGACTTTGGATATTATACAGTACTTTTTACATCATTTGCTCCACTGGCCTGACCTCCGCAGTACCAACTCTCTTCCCCTGTTCAAATCCAGACTCCAAACTCACCTTTTCAGACTTTCTTTCCCCACATGACCAGTCACATGACCAGTCACATGACACCATCATCCATTGTTTTTCTGCTTTTAACAATGCCAGGGTTTTTAATTGCACACTGTTTTTTATGTTTGGACAGAGAGAGAGAGACAGAAATAGAGAGGGACGGAGAAAGAAAGAAAGAGACACAGAGATAGAGACAGAGAAAGACAGAGAGAGAGAGAGAGAGGGACAGAGAGAGAGAGAGAGAGAGAGAAAGAAAGAAAGAAGAGTGTAATCCAATCACAGCTGTGAATACGGGCGGAGGCGAACTGCATTATGGATTAACAGCGCTCTTACTCCGTGTGGATTAAACTAACACACGCAGAGGCCCTCAGACGCAGGGGCCCTCAGAGGAGGCCCCCATGTTGTCGCCATCAGGTCCACCTTTTCTTCTTTAAGATGCCACCGGATTATCCATTACTCCTGCGAGAATCACTTTTAAATCCACACAAAAGGCCGCATCCAACCGTTAAGAACACGTATAAACAGTGTTTTTACAGCAGGATTGAGCACGGCGTTTAGGATGGTACGCTAGTCAAAATTAAGATCATAAGCCCAGCATTATGTAAATTATAGCGCAATAAAGGTTAGCATAGCATGGTATATGACTTTGTGCAATGGCTCATCGACCAGGCCCTCCCAGACCTTGGTTTGATGGCTTTCTGTTGGAGGAGAGCCAGCGGAGATTCTGTCAACGCTAGCAATGCTCTACTACACACAAGCGTCATTTGGCCTGTCCCGGTACGCTAGTCTTTTCTTCAAATACTAAGCTAGTGCTAGAAATAGTATTCAGTCATCCTTAAGGCAAGGCAAGTTTATGGTATGGCACAGTTCATACACAAGTGCGTAACAAAAAAAGACAGAAGCAATCACACAAGGCATTAAACAAATTGGGATCATTGGATTATTGTCAGAGAAGAAGCCTGTCTCACATTTTCAAGAAGACTGTTCCAGATTTGAGTTGCGTGAATCTGAAAGGCTGCCTCCTCAGGTTTAGTACTTTTCACCTTTTAGCTTGTTTTGTTTATGTACTTGCCTGGTGCACACAAGGAAATGTAATAGAGGTTAACAGACTCTCCAAAGCCTAAACTCTGTGATGGGGAGGAGGTAGGTTGTTGCACGAGGACTGAGAGGCTCTGCTCAGGGGACTTTTGCACATGTATTCCGATGTGGTTTTACTGCAAATGGCAAATAGTCTGAATCTGAAAACGTATTGAGTCCATTGAATTTCCAGAGGATTTACCCGGAGCACCCAGAGGACACCTGAAAGACTCTCAAAGGTGGTTAGCACTCTTTTCGCATCGCTAACGGTCTGATCCCCGGCAGGTCTGACGGAGCAGTGCTGTTGAACCAAAGTTAATGGTGATAGAAGACGGGGATGTGACGTGAGAATCCACCTAATCTGACCCTGTGGAAATGAAATCAATTCAATTAATTTTGATATAGCCCTAAATCACAACAGCAGTTTACAAGGTTGTTGATTCACCAAGAACAGATCAGAAAATCTAACAATTCAAACAGAGGACATGCAATAATGAGAAACATATAGGAGCCATTGGTGCATAAGGAGCGGGACGACCACTGTCCAGAAATGTCCAGGCTAGATCCAGGACCGAGGCTGTAGATCCAAGACTGAGGCTGTGGATCCAGGACTGAGGCTGTAGATCCAGGACCGAGGCTGTAGATCCAGGATTGAGGCTGTAGATCCAGGACTGAGGCTGTAGATCCAGGACTGAGGCTGTAGATCCAGGATTGAGGCTGTAGATCCAGGACCGAGGCTGTAGATCCAGGACCGAGGCTGTAGACCCAGGACTGAGGCTGTAGATCCAGGACTGAGGCTGTAGATCCAGGACTGAGGCTGTAGATCCAGGACTGAGGCTGTAGATCCAGGACTGAGGCTGTAGAGATCCAGGACTGAGGCTGTAGACCCAGGACTGAGGCTGTAGATCCAGGACTGAGGCTGTGGATCCAGGACCGAGGCTGTAGATCCAGGACTGAGGCTGTAGATCCAGGACCGAGGCTGTAGATCCAGGACCGAGGCTGTAGATCCAGGCCCGAGGCTGTAGACCCAGGCCCGAGGCTGTAGACCCAGGACCGAGGCTGTAGACCCAGGACCGAGGCTGTGGATCCAGGACCGAGGCTGTAGATCCAGGCCCGAGGCTGTAGACCCAGGACCGAGGCTGTAGACCCAGGACCGAGGCTGTGGATCCAGGACCGAGGCTGTAGATCCACGACTGAGGCTGTAGACCCAGGACTGAGGCTGTAGACCCAGGACTGAGGCTGTAGACCCAGGACTGAGGCTGTAGACCCAGGACTGAGGCTGTAGACCCAGGACTGAGGCTGTAGACCCCGGACTGAGGCTGTAGACCCAGGACTGAGGCTGTAGACCCCGGACTGAGGCTGTAGACCCAGGACTGGTGTATCAGTATCGATGAATGTTGCTGCAAATCAATTTACTTTCCAATCCTCTTCATATCGTTAAAATACATGTGACTTTATGATCTTTGGCACTGAAAAAGCCAATATGCAATTCCACTTCAAAAGACTCGTTACTTCAAAGTTGAAGTAACGTTTTTGTCTCGGTCGCTGGTATTGCTTCTTCCCGAGTCCTTTCAGCGTCTAAAATGACAGACTGACAATGACACAGTGTGAATGACATTTGGGATGTGTGATAATTACTCACTAAACGACTCCATGTATGCATTAAGACTTTCCCAATCTCTCTCTCTGATGTGTCTTCAAATGTCACCGCGACGACAGAACCCAAACCCTAAACCGCCGTCATTAGCAACGGAGAATTCACAAATATAATACTGTTTTGTACATGCTTCAATATGGCGGGTAGCTATATCCTTGTCCAGGTCCGCGGTGCACAGCGGCTAATTGTGGTAAATGGCGTTCACCTGTTGGCCCTTGGTGTGAATGGGGCCCTAATTACAGCCGGGAAGTCCTGGACCAGAGCTGACCCGTCCATTATCACCAACATGCAAATATTGATTCACAAAGAGCCGCTTTTAATGTATGAATATGTCGGGGTTTTTTTTTTTTCTAAATGTGCATTTTGCAGATAGGGAAGTCTGGGTTTAGACTGCTGCCCCCGCCCCCCGGCAACGGATAAAGCGGAAGAAAATGGATGGAAACTCCTGTAAGACTAAGTTTTTAAGATATTATCATGCTTTTCTCTTCTCAAAATAACTTATTAGGGATTCTTTCATGTGAATGGATCTGCTTCATGTGCGGCATCTAAATTAAGCCTTAAAAGACTCACGCAGCAACCCGCCTCCTCCCCGCCACAGTATCAACAGCTTAATGAAGCCCGGTGGGGAAGTGCTCATGGACAACGTTTTGCTAACTCTGACTCCTATTGACTTCTGCGTGTGTGTGTATGTGTGTTTTTATCTGTCCGTGTGTGTGTGTCTGGGTATGTGTGTGTGTGTCTGTCTGTCTGTATGTGTCTGTGTATCTGTGTGTGCTTGTGGGTTTTTATGTGTCTGTTGTATTCGTCTGTGTGTGTGTGCTTGCGTGTCTGTGTGTGTCTATGTCTGTGTGAGCGTGGGTTTGTGTCTGTGTGTGTGTCTGTGCGTGTGTGATTTTATCTGTGTGTGTGTGTGTGTGTGAGTGTGTACGTGTCTGTGTTTGTGTGTCTGTGTGTGTGTGTCTGTATCTGTGTGTGTGTCTGTGTGTTTTTATCAGTCTGTGTGTCTGTGCGTGTGTGTTTGTCTGTGTGTCTGTGTGTGTGTCTGTGTGTGTGTGAGTGTCTATGTGTCTGTGTGTGTGTTTGTCTGTCTGTATCTGTGTGTGTGTCTGTGTGTTTTTATCTGTCCTTGTGTGTGTGTCTGTCTGTCTGTATGTATCTGTGTATCTGTGTGTGCTTGTGTGTTTTTATGTGTCTGTTGTATCCGTCTGTGTGTGTGTGTGCATGCGTGTCTGTGTGTGTCTATGTTTGTGTGAGCGTGGGTCTGTGTCTGTGTGTGTGTCTGTGTATGTGTGTGATTTTATCTGTCTGTGTGTCTGTGCGTGTGTGTTTGTCTGTGTGTGTGTCTGTGTGTGTGTGTGTGTGTTTGTGTGTGTGTGTGTGTGTGTGTGTGTGTGTATGTGTCTGTGTTTGTGTGTCTGTGTGTGTGTGTCTGTATCTGTGTGTGTGTCTGTGTGTGTGTGTTTTTATCAGTCTGTGTGTCTGTACGTGTGTGTTTGTCTGTCTGTGTGTATGTGTGTGTCTGTGCGTGTGGGTGTGTCTGTGTGTGTGTGCACTTGTTTTCAACTCCTGGTGGGTTCCATAACCTGAGATTCCGCTCACGTCATGGGGACTGGTTTTACGTGGTGGGGCCCGAACACCGGACCCCACTGGTCCAAGCTTAATAATCAATGGGTAATGCTTTTCTAACGGTCCTTATGCAGTCTCTGTAAAAATATGGAAAGGCCCCCTGGAGGTTTACTTTCCTGAAAAAAGTGTGTTATGTGTCGGAACCCTGGTGGTGGGTTGCGGGATATCAAGGAGGGGCACACTGGGGCAATTTCAGTCCAGCAGGCTGGAGCCAATCATGGAGCAGCACAACAGAGGAAATCAGGTGTCAGGCTAGAAAAAGGTGCAAGTGTGTGGTTCATTAGGCTGCAGCCAATCACAGAGCAGCACACTGAAGCGCACGCTTACAAACCACTGGTAAGTGCTGACTACAAGTCATGACTTCAAATTGTTATATAGAATGATTACAAATTATTTGTTGTTTGTGCAGCTTAGTCAAGAGTCCCTAATTGATGAAGTCGACTCAGATTCTGACGATTTAACTGTCAAGAAGAAACCTGTAAAAAAGTACAAAATGTCCCGTCATTTGACTAGAAAACATGGAAATGAAAGTGACGTAGCCAGAGCATTGGCTCTACCTGTGAAATCTAAAGCACGTAAACTTCAGTTTGATTTGATCAGGAATAGTGGAAACCGTGAGCACAATTTTGAGGTTTTAAAGGCCGGCATTGGAACTTTAGTCCCAGCTAAACAGCCAAATTCCCCAGTTAAATCCAGTGAGTTTTTGCACTGTATAGACTGTGGGGCATTGCTTAAGCGAAAGTGGCTGTGGAGGCATGTGGCCAGGTGCCGGCTTTCACAGAAAGATGCCCAGGCTAAACCAGGCTAAACCAGGTAGAAGTAGGGTCCAGTCCCTCTGCTCCCTAGCCCAGCCTGTACCGGAGGGCATCAGCAAAAAGCTGTGGTCTTTAATTTGGGCAATGCATCAGGATGAGGTCACGGGTGTTGTCAAAGCAGAAAAGGGGATTCTGAGACTCGGAGAGCACCTGTACTTAAAACACGGGCATGATAAGACTAAGCATGATTACATTAGGCAGAAAATGAGAGAAGTCGGTAGGTTAATTAACGAAGCAAAAACCGCAGGGAAACTGAAAACAATGAAGGATTTCTTTATTCCTTCCAACTTTAACCATGTGATTGATGCAGTCAGGTCTGTGGCTGGATATGATGAGGAAACAAATCAATACAAGACTCCATCCTTGGCCCTCAAACTCGGCCATAGCCTCAGAAAGCTAGCAGATATTCTTGAATGTGACTCAAAAATGGAGCATTGTGTTGATGAACTATTTATTAAAAACCTCCAACGAAGCCGGCTGCTTTTTGAGAAGAGGTGGGACGTCTGTGTTTCTTCTGCTGCCCTACAGACCCTCCGGCAAGCCAAGTGGAACACTCCGGACCTGCTCCCTCTGACTGAGGACGTTAGAGCCATGCATGCACATACAGAGGTATGTCGACCTGAATATGTGCAAACCCTAATAAGTGAGCCAACGTCTAAGCATTGGTCTAAACTGGCAGTTTTGACTCTTTGTGAGGTCATTATTTTCAATCGAAGAAGGGAAGGTGAGGTTTCAAAGATGCCACTGACAGCGTTTACCTTAAGAAGTAAGACTGGGATCCATTCTGACATTGCTCTGGGACTGTCCCAACTTGAGAAAAAGCTGTGTCAGCATTTTCAACGCATTGAAATTAAAGGGAAAAGAAGTCGGAAAGTGCCGGTTCTTTTGACTCCTGAAATGATTGCTTGGATGGAGGTGCTGGTGGAGAACAGAAGGGCCTGTTCCATCTCTGACCATAACCCATACTTCTTCTCCCGCCCGGGCGCAGACACCCACGTCAGGGGATCAGACTCCCTACGCCAGGTAGCCAAAGAATGTGGTGCGGTGCATCCAGAGATGCTATCCTCAACCAAACTTAGAAAGCACATAGCTACTATGTCTACAGTTCTCAATATGAAAGAGAATGAGATGGACATACTTGCCAACTTCCTCGGCCATGACATTCGCATCCACAGGCAATATTACAGACTACCAGAGGGGACACTGGAGCTGGCCAAAATCAGCAAAGTGTTAATGGCCATGGAGCAGGGAAGAGTGACGGAATTCGAAGGAAAGAGCCTCGACCAGATACAAATTGAGCCTGAAGGTAATTCTTGATATTATTAAAATATGTATGATTTTTTTCCCCTAAAGGCCACTTGTATTTTTATTTTCTGTGCGACAGGGAGAGCAGTAGAGATCCTCTCACAAACGGACGGGCTAAAAGAAACTTCAAGCGGAGAACCTTCAACCATTCATCCAGATGCACCCCATGGTAGTGGCAGTGCCCCTTCTGGTAAGTGTACCAGGTGGGGGATTACAGCCAGGCTGCTTGGTCCTAACCCTGGGAGTGTATATTGCTAATATATTTTTATTTCTCTCCCTAGAACGTGTAAGAAAGCCATGGTCTGCATCTGAGGTGAAGGCTGTGGAGAAGACCATGACGCCTTTCATACAGACTGGAAAGGTCCCTGGGAAGTCTCACTGCCTGGCCTGGCCTGGCCTGGCCTGCATTAATGCCTCACCAGATGACCTTAGACATCGGACATGGAGTGGCATTAAATTCTATGTCAAAAATAGAATCACTGCAATTCGAAAAAAAAATCTAAAATAAAATTCCTTAAAAATAGTTGTTTGTTTTCTATTGACTGTTTTGTATTACTTAAAGTAGTCCCAGTAAAAAAAGATGATGTCTATGGGTCCCATTCTGAACGGCCCTGTCAAAGGGACCCACCAGGTAACAAAAACGTGTGTGTGTGTGAGTGCGTGTGTTTGTCTGTCTGTGTGTGTGTGTGTGTCTGTGCGTGTGTGTGTGTTTGTCTGTGTGTGTGTCTTTGCGTGTGTGTTTGTCTGTCTGTGTGTGTCTGTGCGTGTGTGTGTGTATGTGTCTGTGTGTGTGTCTGTGCGTGTGTGTGTGCGTCTGTCTGTGTGTGTGTCTGTGTCGTGTGTGTGTGTGTGTGTTTGTGTGCGTCCCGGTCATGGAGCAAACCGAAGCTTTGACCTGCACTTTGAGAGAGGCAGTGTTTTGTCGTAAACGCCGGTTAAAAGCACATATTTTTGTGGTTCTTTCTTTGTTTCTGACAGTAATGATGTGTTTATGATGTCACTGGTCAAACGGCGCCGACCGGAGCCGAGGCCCGGAAACCGAACAGCTGCAAGGAACATTATTTTTAGGTTTTTTACTTGCCTTGAGTTCAGAATTCTGACACAATAATATATTACAGACAAAATCCTTCCCCAGCCAATCAGCTCCAATCAAATGTCTTTGGTCTTCTCCTGTCTGTTTTAAATTGGCCCTAGAGTCTGTAATAAAGTTAAATTGAATTTAATTAAATTGAAACAACAATCATATTATCAAAGTAAATTAAAACATAAATTAAAAAAACAAACTTATCCTTAGCTCCACCAAGTATAAAACAATAACATTATATAAAACACTTTAAGGTTTGCAGAAAAAGTTAAAAGTTTTTACTGATTTTGAGGCTGGAGGTTGAGAATTTAATTTCTTCTTATGTTTTTTAGTGAAACAAAAACATCTACAGTAGGTACCTCAGCTTTAACTCTGGTTTCTTGAGCAGACCTGGGCAAAGTGCGGCTCCATGCCTCCGGACCCTTCCCAACCGTAAACCTTATACCAGTCTGTTGCTTGTCTAAATAAATCAGGAGTCAATTCCAAATGAAGGCTTGGAATTTTGGATATTTTCATGTTTTTAAATGAGAAATAAAAAAAAAATAAAAAAATATATATACATTTTTACTATGAATACTGAAGTGGTTTTTTGTAGAAATATATTTAAAATCAGTTATGGGTCCGGACCTTGCCCTATTTTTGAGTCTAGTGTTTACCAGGCTGGCCTCGCTGTCCCATGGGTCCAGGAGGTGTCAGGGGTCAGCTGTGGACCTGCCCGGGACCAGACCGGGACCTGCTGTGGACCTGCAGTGGACCTGCTGTGGACCTGCCCTGGACCTCCTGGCCTGTTTGTCTTGTCGTCCATTCTCCGACAACAGAAACACACAATACTTTAGACTTCCTCCTCGTTGACCTCCCATTGTGGCGGCGGCTGAAGAGGTGGCTGAGGTCATTAGAGCGGGGGAGGGAGGGGTGAGGGAGGGGGTGAGGGAGGGGGTGAGCGAGGGGGGGTCAGTCCGAGCGCTGACCTCTGCTTCACCAGAGGAACCCGACACATGGTGGTGTGTTAAACGGCCGACGGATCAGGACGGACAATGAGCGGAGTTCATCAAATGGGTTTGAACTTTGGCTCTGGACAAAGACGGAGACTCAATCACAACCGATGAGATATTTAACCTATTTCCCTCAACACTACAAAGTTTATCTTATATTATTAGGTCAATTTACTTTGATATAGCCCTAAATCATTGATCTTAGAGGACTTTAGAAAGCTGTCGAGCGTCCTGTTAGACTCTCCTGCATCTGGCTCCAAACTCAGGCTAAAACTCCCTTTCCCTGGGACAAATGTGCTGTATATTGTCTGCTATTGGATATAGTCAGTATTTATCATCGCATATTTGTTAATATATAAATAATGAGAATGAATAATGCAATCTTAAATATTAAGTATATTATTTGATTTGTTCGTTTCTAAATCCTTTGGTGAGCGACAGGTTGGAGATTCCTGCCTGTGAACCGCTTACATCGACAAGGTGATTAAAAAAAAGCCAGTAGGAAAATTTGAGAATCCATGCGGAGGCCGGATCAGTTCCCCGCATATATTTCTGTCTGAGGGTCTAAGGACAGATAAAGTGATAGATTCTTTATTGATCCCCGTCAGAGAAATTCAGGTGTCCAGTAGCAGCAAAAATAAAAATTCACATACATACAAAGTTGAAAAATAAAATCATTCAATAAAGTTAACAATAGTAATAATCAGCAACAGTGCTTCAGGTCACAGCAGCAGAGGTGGAGTAGTCTCTGGGTGGAGCAGGACAGGTCACAGCAGCAGAGGTGGAGTAGTCTCTGGGTGGAGCAGGACGGGTCACAGCAGCAGAGGTGGAGTAGTCTCTGGGTCACAGCAGCAGAGGTGGAGTAGTCTGAGGGTGGAGCAGGAAGGATCACAGCAGCAGAGGTGGAGTAGTCTCTGGGTGGAGCAGGACGGGTCACAGCCGCAGAGGTGGAGTAGTCTGAGGGTGGAGCAGGAAGGATCACAGCCAGAGGCGTCCCGTGCCAACAGGCAAGGCAGGCAGCTGCCTGGGGCCCCCAAACCGGCAGGGGCCCCCGAGGGCCGACTGATTTGACACAAGCGGTCGACTTGTACAGGCCACAACAGGTACCTGCAGTGACGAGTTGCAATTTGACCGCCCGTCTCAAATCCCCTGATAGGGCCCCGCTCCTCTCGCCCCTCCCCCCATGTGTGTCAGTGACAGAGGTGAGGTGAGCGGAGCGTGCAGGCAGCGTGCCATTTCTCCCAAAGCAAAACAAAGTTGTCCGACCAAATGAAGAGAAGTTATCCTTCTGGAAGCAATAAACGAAAGCGCAAAAAAGAGGAAGACAAGAAAAGAAAGCATGATAGCGGTGAGTGACTGTCTAATGACTGTCTTATCTTTAAGCTCAGTCTGCCGCTACACACACTACTACAGCCCCAAGTACTGCCACGCCAAGGTTTACTGCCCCCTCAAGCTCTACAGCCCTGGACAGCAGCGCTTTCTCCAGTGAGCAGCAGTCAGCTATATCCAATACTGCAATTGTCAACATTTCGTCGCCTACCTCCATTGACCAAGAGGACCAAACAGAACCACAAGCACCCACTCCAGGTATGATATTAGTGCAATAATATATTTAGTTTGAAAAAATTCTTGAATTTTACACACTATGGCCTTTTGTAGTATCTACCATATCTATAATTTCAAACAAATATAAGAGGTATACTTGAAAATAAATTAATATCTAAGTTGGTTTGTATTTTGAAGATGTGTAAATTAAAAATACATAAATAGTAATGTAAATATGGACATACTTAGCAAGCCATCTTTAGCAACAATTGTAATTGTAAAGGCTGTAAAAAGAGACTAAACATAGTGTTTGTTCAAGTAATGATATCACATCAGGATTATTTATGGTTATTGTGTTTTTCTTTTGAGAATTCATGTGTTTTTTAAATTTGTTTCAGCTCAAACGGTATCCACAGACCAAGAAAAAGCAACACCAATAAGATTGACATCTTCTGATCCTGGACAGTGGCCTGATGTTCTTAATGATGGTGAAAAGAGTTCCCTGGTGAAAAAAGGTCCTCTTCAGGTGACGGATATTGTTTTTCCTCAAAGCAATGAACAAAATCCTCGGAGATTCACAAAGGAAAATTATTACATGGTCATGAGAAATGGTGAAAAAATAAAGCGAACATGGCTAGTATATTCAAAATCGACCGATTCAGTCTTTTGCTTTGCTTGCAAAATATTTGGCAAAAAGGACAATAATGCTCTAACTAAAGGAGGGCTTAAAAACTGGAAAAACCTTGTTGCACATTTAAAAGAGCATGAATATTCCAAACCCCATATAAATAAGATGAAAAGTTGGCATGAGCTCCAGATAACGTTAAAAACAAAATCTGCTCTAGATCAAGTTCTACAAAGAAGTATTGTCACAGAGTTGAGAACCTATAAGCAAAGCTTATAGGTTCTCAACTTATAAGCTTTATTGTTTAGTTGTTAATTATGTTTTCATAATATTGTTGTTCTGCTGATCTTTGTTGTTGTTAGTATTTTGTCAATTCTGTTTCAACTTTATGATGCAAATAAATAATATATTTATATCTACTGCAGTATTAACCTTTTTATGTGGTTATATGGTCGGTATCGGGGCCCCCAAAGACTCTTTTGCCTGGGGCCCCCGGGTCACAGCAGCAGAGGTGGAGTAGTCTCTGGGTGGAGCAGGACGGGTCACAGCAGCCGAGGTGGAGTAGCCTCTGGGTGGAGCAGGACAGGTCACAGCAGCAGAGGTGGAGTAGCCTCTGGGTGGAGCAGGACTGGACACAGCAGCAGAGGTGGAGTAGCCTCTGGGTGGAGCAGAACGGGTCACAGGGTGGAGTAGCCGCTTGGTTCGGACCATTTTCTCTGCTCTGGTCCAAAGTAAAATGCTAAATGCTTCATTGGCATTTTTCCAAAAGTTAGCGTTCCTCCAGCGGATTTTCATCTGACCCGTATGTTTCGGACCATGAATCCTCTCTGCTCTGGTCTGGACCAGTGTAAAACCATGAACACTGTACTGCAGCAACATCTCAGGCAGAAAAAAAAACAAGAACAATGTTAACACAAAACAACAACTGTATCAGAGCTACTTAGGACCTGCAGGACCCTCGCGCTTCAACAACATTTATGGACATCTATTTTCAACATTTAGAGACTGCAGGTGTTTTGTGCTGAGAGACCTGCATCCTTCTCCTTCGTCCTCTTGGCTCCGGTCTGTCCAGTCTGATTTTTCTGACTTCCTGATTTCTCGGTGTTGTGATCCGTGCAGAATGGTTTTGGCACCGTGTGGAGGCCCCTGACGTGGACGAGAGGCAGAGAGAATCCACTTCATCGGCTCATTACTCCATCTCCACATCCTCTGCACCATCTACTCTCAATCAGAAGAGAGCTCCACACTTTCACTGCTGACGTTTACACTGCAAGAAGTGACGGAAAAAGGCTAAAATTTGGTAGAACGTGGGTTAATTTGAGCACTTTCTGATCGCGAATAAAATCTTGAAATGGTCTTGAAATGTGTCTGAATGTGACATGGTTGTCATTTTTAATTCCTGTTTTATTCTGTAATTGTCTTTTCTGTGTCTTTTTGAGTTTCGCTTTCTGTTTTGTTGATTACCCTGATGTGTACCTGTGTCTCCCAGTTGAAGTCCCTGTGCTCTCTCCCTCTTCTTGTCAGTCCATGATGTGTTTGTTCTGTGGTCCTTGTCTACGTCCTCAGTACCTTTGCTTTTAGATTCAGAAAACTACTTTCCCAAACCACTGGTCCCAGTCGTTACTCAGGTCCTAGTCTTTAATCTAGTCCCAGTCGTTACTGTAGTCCCTCTTTATAGTCTGGTCTCTACCCTGGTCCCATGCAATACCCTGGTCCCAGTCATTTCTATGGTCCCAGTCTTTACCCCGGTCCCAGCCTATACTCTGGTCTCTACCCTGGTCCCAGCCTAACCTGGTCCCAGCCTATACTCTGGTCTCTAACCTGGTCCCAGCCTAACCTGGTCCCAGCCTATACTCTGGTCTCTAACCTGGTCCCAGCCTATACTCTGGTCTCCACCCTGGTCCCAGCCTATACTCTAGTCTCTAACCTGGTCCTAGCCTATACTCTGGTCTCTACCCTGGTCCCAGTTTCTACCCTGGTCTCAGCCTATCCTCTGGTCTCTTCCCTGGTCCCAGTCATTACCCTGGTCCCAGTGCCATGGGGTTATGGTAATGGGCGGCGGTGACCTGTGTGTTTGTTCTGAGGTCACAGAGGCGTGTGTCTCATCCGTGTCTGAAATGGATTCCTTTTCTATGGACTTCAGATCTGTCTAGACTTCAGGAATCTAGACCCTATATCCATACCAACAGACGTGTTTCACTATTCAACTATTCCCCAAGTGTGACTTTGGACAAAAATGAAGAATAGTCGACGAATCAGACAGAATCAAGAATAAAAACCATGGAGACCGACTGAACATTATTATTTTAAGAACTGAATGTATTTGTTTCAACCCACACTCTATCCATATTTTTAGCATCGCCGTCTGATTTGATCTTATGTATTTCCACCCCATAAACGTGTTGAGGAATCAGACTGGATAAAGGAGGTCTCTGTAACTTTACTTTACAGTCTGAATGTTTTATGTTCAACCTCTCCTCCTTCATAGCACCGCGTTACTGCAGCAAATCAAGTCAACTCACTTCAATGTATTCTTGAATCGCCCTGAATCACAACAGCAGTTTTCTCAGAGGACTTTACAAACATGCTGAAAATCAAAACGTTCAAACACAAAGAAATGCAATGATTCAAACACACAGAGACGTTGGTCCTTAAGGGGCAGAGACCAAATTTTATAAATGTTGATAAACTCCAAAAAATGACAAAGTATGAGGTAATAATCATCATCTTAATCTGAGTGAGGTCTGAAGATTCTCCAACAGGACGAAGACATTTGGTTTTACCTCAAGAACTGTTACTTTTTTTCTCATTCCAAGGGAGATATTTCTGTATCTTTTAAAACAAGATCATTTTACTTCGTCCCATCGGAGAATCTGGTTTTAACCTGTTAACATCCACCTGTTTTTGGCACAAAAAGTTACCCAAAAGTCTTTGCATATTTAAAAATACATCTTAAGTAACTAAGTTACCGCTTTGTGACCAGAGTCACAAAGCGGTTTACTATTGTGGGCTTTGTCTCTGACTCCACACAGAGATGGGAGCGGGCTTACACGTCATATACTTGTGTGATGCATCATTTTAAAGCTAGAGCCCTTTAATTCATGTAAATATACACTAGAATAATGCATGTCCTTCATATTCCACTCTGCATCCTGTTTTTTTATCCTCGCCTAAAGTATTAAATGTATAAAAACCCTAACAAAGGCAAACTTCATTGTAAGTTCAGAATACTCAAACACTCAGGTCCTTTTTTAGTTTGCAACAAGTGTCTAAAGTTTCAGAATCTAAGTTTTATAGTTTTGATGCAGTTTCACTTTTACATAAACTAGTGCCATCCATCCATCCATTTTCTTCCGCTTCATCCGTTGCCGGGTCGCAGGGGCAGCAGTCTAAGCAGAGACGCCCAGACTTCCCTATCCACACACACCTCCTCCAGCTCGTCCGGGGGGACTCCAAGGCGTTCCCAGGCCAGCTGAGAGACATAGTCCCTCCAGTGTGTCCTAGGTCTCGCCCGGTCTCTGAACCGGACCCCCTCCGACCCCTGGTGCCATAATAAACTAGTGCCATTTGGTTTTATTTGGCAAACTTTGTTCCAACATGTGACACACTCATTTACTCAAACTTTAGCCCATCCATCACCATAACAAAAAAAAATTAGTTGATTATGTATTGAGTACGTATGTATAAGTTATGTATATGTTTTATTTTATTTTATTTCATGTGATCAATATTGGCATGTTAATGTGCATTTCGTGTCCTTACACTGTCGAGAAATGTTCTTGTCTCTCTAATGAACACTTTAAAAAAAGGTTAAAAAAGAAAATGTAAGGTTTTCCTTTATTCGTCTCACAGAGTCATCGTTGCACATTACAGCAGAGAAAGACGGAAATAAGACTCAGACGCACACATCGAATAGTCGATTATTTACGATAATAGAATATATAATTAGAATAATATAAAGAATAAAATAAAATAAACTCTGGAGCTGTAATGTCACTTGTTTCAGGAGTGTTTACAGATATTGTTCTTTAGAAGCGGAGAATATGAGCAGAATATATCAGTAATTATATCAGCAGGTAAAGTGACAGAGGTGTCAGATGGATACGTAATAATACAGTACGTACAAAACATTCTAACCCCCTCATGTTGCGTCACTTGTTGCCGTGTGAGACATGATGTGGTTTTTGACGGTGATAAACTCAAACAAACATAAGAATCCTGCACATTTCTGACCACAGACACTTTGTTCCTTAACGTCTCAAAATGACACGTTTCGAGAAAAGGATGAAGTCGTCTGTTTACAAACCTCCTCTGATCTCTCCACAGATATGAATATGAATCATGCTGCTCACTCCCGTCTCACTGATCAGCCGCTGACAGGACCCCGACCGAGCCAGACCGAGCCAGACCGAGCCGGACCCTCCAAAGACAAAGGCAGCGCTCCAGACCCCAGTGTGTGGGAATCCAGCCTCCCGCGGCTCAGATTAGCATTCTGGGAAAACAACATTCCCCACCGCAGAGCAGATGGGTGAGGAAGACTGTGGTGTGGACCCAAGGGGAAGGTGGAGAGTCTGGCTGGAGAGGGAGAGAGAGAGAGTAGGAGAGAGGAGGGAGAGACCGGGAGAAACCGTTGCAATCGACAACTGCAGGATCGTAGAGAAGTGCAAGTTTCTGGGTTTAACTCTGTCTAACGACCTGAAATGGGACAAAAATACTAACCGGGTCGTTAAGAAAGCTCGTCAGCGTCTCTACTTCCTGCGAAAACTTAGAGATAACTCTAAGATTCTGCTTCACTTTTATCGCTGCACCATTGAGAGTTTACTTGTTTGTTCTGTGTCTGTGTGGTTTGGAAACATCACAGATAAAGAAAAGAGAGCTTTAAACAAGGTGCTCCGCTCTGCAAAGAGGACCGTGGGCTGTGAGACCAGAGAGAGACCAGAGGGAGACCAGAGGGAGACCAGAGAGAGACCAGAGAGAGACCAGAGAGAGACCAGAGAGAGACCAGAGAGAGACCAGAGAGAGACCAGAGAGAGACCAGAGAGAGACCAGAGAGAGACCAGAGAGAGACCAGAGAGAGACCAGAGAGAGAGACCAGAGAGAGAGACCAGAGACCAGAGAGAGACCAGAGAGAGACCAGAGAGAGACCAGAGAGAGACCAGAGAGAGACCAGAGAGAGACCAGAGAGAGACCAGAGAGAGAGACCAGAGACCAGAGAGAGACCAGAGAGAGACCAGAGAGAGACCAGAGAGAGACCAGAGAGAGAGACCAGAGAGAGACCAGAGAGAGACCAGAGAGAGACCAGAGAGAGACCAGAGAGAGACCAGAGAGAGACCAGAGAGAGACCGTGGGCTGTGAGCTTCCTGTTCTGGAGGTTCTTTATAAATCCAGACTTTTAAACAAAGCTCTTAGGATTGTTAATGACTCTTTTGGCCACCCTGGGAAAGCCATGTTCCAGCTTGTTTACTGTTTTATTTGTTTTATTTTTGTCTTTTAATGTTGTTTTATGTGTGTATTTGTCTGTGCACACTGGAGACTTTTGCTAATGTATTCCAATGTGTTTTTTTTTACTGCAAATGGCAAATAAACTGAATCTGAATCTGAATCTGAGAGAGAGAGAGAGAGAGGGAGAGAGGGAGAGACAGTAGGGGAGAGGGAGGGAGAGAGAGAGGGAGAGAGTAGGAGAGAGAAGGGGAGGGAGAGAGAGAGAGGGAGAGGAGGAGAGGGAGAAAGGGAGAGACAGTAGGGGAGAGGGAGGGAGAGAAAAAAGGAGATGTGGGGGAGAGGGAGAGAGTAGGAGAGATAGAAGGGGAGAGGGCTCGAGGGAGGGAGGGAGAGAGTAGCAGAGAGCGGGAAAGAGAGAGGAAGATAAAGAGGGAGGGAGAGGGAGAGGGAGAGAGAGAGTAGGAGAGACAGAGGGAAGGAGAGAGAAAGCGAGAGAGAGGGAGAGATGGAAAGAGGGAGGGAGAGAGAGGGAAAGGAGAGGGAAAGAGAGAGTGAGAGGAAGAGGAAGAGAGTGAGGGAGAGGGAGATAGAATGAGAGAAAGAGAGAGAGAGTGAGGGAGAGAGTGAGGGAGAGAGAGC
>OZ035829.1:36825474-36875474 GCA_964034765.1 Knipowitschia caucasica | reverse complement strand
TGCCATGCCTGTTTTTTTTAAATCAAAATATTTCCCCTCCTCCGTTTATAAAATAATTTGCATCCACACATCTGCGTTATCAATCACATTCGTAACATTCCAAACATGTGCGTCTCTTACGTCCTGTCTTGCGTTGGGGAAAAACACAGAAGTGGGCGGAGCTTTGATGCAGACGCCGGTAACGGCACTTTTACAGTCATAGAAGACACTCAGAGTAAAGACGTATGTTTACAAGCACTGACCCCGTCCTCAGCCCTGGTTTAGTCCTGGTTTAGTTGTTTTCGAGCGTGAGTCCCCGCGATCACTTTGCTGCTCTCTGATGTGGAGGATGTTTGCTGCTGCGAGCATCTCACAGCGGACAATTTTTAAGGTAGTATGATCCATGCTTCAATGATCAGAGGAATTTAGGGGGGTACTTTGGCGTGCGAGAACGCAAAACTCCGGTTATCTCTGTCTACACACAAATGCATTAACGGAGTTTTCAAAAATCTCCACTTTGCCCCGAGTTTTTTGTATATATTCGTTTAGAATGTGTAATTTTTTATTTATTTAATGCGATCTACCAATACTACCTTTGCGATCGACTGGTAGATCGCGATCGACGTATTGAGCACCCCTGGTATAGACCCAGGACTCAGGCTGTAGATCCAGGACTCAGGCTGTAGATCCAGGACTCAGGCTGTAGATCCAGGACTCAGGCTGTAGATCCAGGACTCAGGCTGTATAGACCCAGGACTGAGGCTGTAGACCCAGGGCCGAGACTATATAGACCCAGGACTGAGGCTGTAGACCCAAGACTGAGGCTGTAGATCCAGGACCGAGGCTGTATAGACCCAGGACTGAGGCTGTAGACCCAGGACTGAGGCTGTAGACCCAGGGCCGAGACTGTATAGATCCAGGACTCTGGCTGTCAAACGTGATCCAAAATATTTACATCCATACCTCACTTTTAACACATCTCTATAAATCACCAGCTCCCATTGGCTTTGAGAAGTATAGTCTCAGTTTTAAGTCTGGAAGAGAAACGAGGGGGGGCGGGGGACAAAGGGGGGGTGGGGAGATGTTTCGTGGGACAGCCAGTCAGGGCGATTGATGGAGGCCAGCGCTGAGGATAGCCGCGCCGGAGTGATTTAATCTGCTAATTTTTCTCCCTCTTTTGGGTGTTGACAGGCAAGTGTAATGGTCCTTCAAGTAATGGAATCAGCCACTCAAGCAGCTCATGCGCAGGGACTCGCACACGCGGACTCACACCCACACCCTCTGAAAGCACGCCTATTTAACATATGAATGACACGGGCCCAAAGTTTCAGGCGGGTTTGGCGCGAGGCGAGGGCCGAGCGGAGAGAAAACATTTGTCAAAGCCACAGGACGGCTCTGAGAGAGAGGGATTCAGACCAGACTGCTCCAGCTTCAGAGCACAACTTATACAGATATTGATTGTTTTTGTTCATTGGTGACAGAGAGACCAGAGAGAGACCAGAGAGAGACCAGAGAGAGACCAGAGAGAGACCAGAGAGAGACAAGAGAGAAGCCGGAAAGACGCGAGAGAGACCAGAGAGAGACCGGAGTGAGACCAGAAAAAGACAAAAGAGAGACTAGAGAGAGGCCGGAGAGAGACCAGAGAGAGACAAGAGAGAGATCGGAAAGAGATTAGAGAGAGGCCGGAGAGAGACGAGAGAGAGACCAGAGAGAGGCCGGAGTGAGGCCGGAGAGAGACCAGAGAGAGGCAGGAGAGAGACCAGAGAGAGGCCGGAGAGAGACTAGAGAGAGACCAGAGAGAGACAAGAGAGAGACCAGAGAGAGGCTGGAGAGGCACCAGAGAAACACTAGAGAGGGGCAAGAGAGAGAGACCAGAAAGGGGCCGGAGAGAGACCAGAGAGAGACTCGAGAGAGACCAGAGAGAGAGATTAGAGAGAGACCAGAGAAAAACGAGAGAGAGACCAGAGTCACCAGAGAGAGACCAGAGAGAGACCCTAGTGATACCAGAAGAGATCAGAGAGAGACCAGAAAGAGACCAGAGTGAGAGACTAGACAGAGACAAGAACAAGAACAGTGAGTGACCAGAAAGAGAGCAGAGAGAAAGAGACAAGAGAGATACCAGAGAGAGAACGGAGTGGGACCAGAGAAATCAGAGAGACCAGACATGGGGGGAGTATATTCCTGGTTGGATTATTGCACTGTACTTTACGGCTGAAGATAAAATCACAATCAAATCAAAGTGGTTTAACAAATGCAAATCCCAGCGACTGTGTAGATGACATTATTCCTTTTTACAGGCATCCATTTAGCTCGTCTTATTATGTGACAAAAAATGTCAATCCCCAAAGTGCAGGGCTAAAAGCAGGTGCAAAAATTTACTCTGGTATAAGGGTGAAAGCTTTTTAGGGCGTTTTCACATATGCCCGGCCCCACATCTGCACTGGAGGAATGTGTTCAGGGCACTAATGGTCTCAGAACCGCGGCCTGTCGCTGTTGGAGCTTCTCAGATTCAGATAAAGAACAGTCCAATAATCCAACCAGGAATGTACTCACCCCATGTCTGGTGTCTCTCTGATCTCTCTCTCTCTGGTCTCTCTTTCTAGTCTCTCTTTCTGTTTTTTCTTTGGTCTCTTTCTAGTCTCTCTCAGATGACTCTGGTCTCTCCGTTTTTTCTCCGATCTCTCTCTGGTCTATCTCACTCTTGTCTCTCTCTCTTTGGTCTCTCTATGGTCTCTCTAGTCTCTCTCTGGTCTCGCTCTCGCTCTTTCTGGTGTCTCTCTGGTCTCTCTCTGGTCTATCTTACTCTTGTCTCTCTCTCTTTGATCTCTCACTGTTCTCTCTATGGTCTCTCTCTCTCTCTCCAATCTCCCTATGGTCTCTCTTAGTCTATCTCACTCTCGTCTCTCTCTTTGGTCTCTCTCTAGTGTCTCTCTGATCTCTCTTAGTCTATCTCACCCTTGTCTCTCTCTCTTTGGTCTCGCTCTGGTCTCTCTCCAGAACCAGACCTTTTTTCTGGACTTCAGGTCTATTGCCACTATGTAATGTCAAAGATCGAGACTTCAGAAGCACAAATACATTTCAGAGTTCTTACAGAGTTTGTCCCGAGCCTTCTTCAGAAAGAATGAAAACCAGAGAAAGCCATTCATAAAACAGGAAGAGGCCTTTCCACAGACGTTAGCGAGACACGACAAAAAATGCCAAACTCAAGTTGCTATGACCATGTTATGAAGGACAGATTCCACAGTATTGTCCTGAAGCTGTGTATGATACTTTTATAATTACAATCTTACTCTCCTCCTGCACCTTTTCCCAATACATTCCCTGTGGTCTTCACTCTTTATAATGTACTGTGATTATTTAAGATTGTGTTTAGCACTTTACAACCCTAAAAGAATGTGAATAATTATGCGACGAAATGCCCGAGACAAATCCGTTCTGATGCGTCTCCGCAAAAAGTCTGTGTGAGAAAAGCCTCGGAGATGACAGCCCTTTGCTAGCTTAATAAAACTACATCACTCATTCCTGTTATATTGCATAATTGGCTGCAGTTTGCTATTAAGCTAATTGCTACAACGCTAACATTACACGAGCTGGATTCCATTTGCAGTAATTCCATTTGATGTTTGCGTCTGCTGCCAAATAAACACACACATCATATATTTAAATACAGTCTGTAATCCCAACAAACGTTTCATGTCCTCTGGCGCCATTTTGTCTGGACGCCGTGAGAGAGAGAGAGGACACAGAGGCAGCCATGAGGTGGACCAGTCTGGACCTCTGCCCACTTTCTCTTGGCACGGCTCAGGGTCCAAACCAACGGCTCGCATATCTTTCTTCCTAGAGACGCCTTTCCCTCCAAAAAACGCCACACACAGAAGAAGCCTGGCCTCCCGCCGCGAGCATTCCTGCATACCAATGACGGTTGGCGGACACAGAGAAAGAGCAGCACCGGGGTTTGACGACCTCGGACCAGGGTTGAAGCTCCGCCCTCTCCATCCGCAGTGACCCGAACATTCTAATGCGATGATCTAAGGCCGCTGTGCAACACGCCATCTTGGGATTGTTGGGTTTCCTTGGATTCGAGTCGGTGAAGGCGGCCATTTTGTAAGGCTGACAAAAGCAGCTGTCAATCAACTTTTTTTTACACTACAGAAATGGGTTCTAGATTTAGATGTGGGGAGGATCGCTCGTGTTCGAATGGAAACGCACAGAATAGAATTGTGACTTGTAGTATGTGACGAGAGATTCTTGTATCTCTCACAAACCACATGTTTTACTTTTTACTCTTCAAAAGTCTCTCCAAGGTCTCACGGATGTACTTTGCTGTGAGACCTTGGAGAGACTGGCCTTCTGCTGGGACTCTGTTGGGACTCTGAGGAGCGCAGGGACTGGCCTCCTGCTGGGACTGAGGAGCACAGGGACTGGCCTCCTGCTGGGACTGAGGAGCACAGGGACTGGCCTCCTACTGGGACTGAGGAGCACAGGGACTGGCCTCCTGCTGGGACTGAGGAGCACAGGGACTGGCCTCCTACTGGGACTGAGGAGCACAGGGACTGGCCTCCTGCTGGGACTGAGGAGCACAGGGACTGGCCTCCTGCTGGGACTCTGAGGAGCACAGGGACTGGCCTTCTGCTGGGACTCTGAGGAGCACGGGGACTGGCCTCCTGCTGGTCCCAGAGTCAGGACTATACATGGGGAGGCAGCTTCTCAGATTTTTTTATGCTAAAATCTAAAACAGTCTTCCTGAAAATGAGAGACAGGCTTCTGTGGACCTCTGAGATATCTGTATTACAACACATTATTATCTGAAAAATTGAACGTATTTGTTCTGACACACATAGTTACAAGTATCTACGTCTTAACCATGAGTCACCAATTTCTGAAGTGATGTCATCTCCGTTCTTATGCACATTTTTATAAATCATATAAAAAGCTTTGTTTCCTTTTGTGCGATCTGAAGGGACTCAAAAGTAAACCGTGGAACAGCTGCAATCGCCACTGCCTCTGTTTTTTCTCGACGCTTCTTCTCTGACAATGTTCAAATCCAGGTTAAAAACAGTGGGCCTCATTCACGAACGGTTCTTAGGAACAGATTTGTACGTAAATCCTACTTACGCGGTTTTTACGAAGAAAGTGGCATTCACGAATATTTCTCGTAACCAGAATTTCTCTTGGGCAAGTACAAATCCTACGAGTCCTCAGGAGCACTCGTACGCATTCAGTGCCGACATGTTCACACGCCGGGGTTGTCCTCTTTGGTGAAGTTGAATAAAAATACAACATTCCAGTGATATGTCCGTCATATCGATGTATGTATTTATTTATTTGTAGTAATCTTTATTAGTAATCTTTATTTATATACCGCCTTTTTCACTGCAGATCTGGCCTACTTTTTAATTAATTTTGAAATGAAATGTGCCAACGCTTTATCAAATACATTGGAAATCTTGCCGTGTATTAGTGACCCCTTCCTATTTATAGGGGGCATTTCTTTATCCACGGGCCACAGAACAACGGCATGCTGCTGCAGGAGGTTACTGGGTCCGCGTTGAGTCTCTGCGCTGGTCTCTCCTATGGATCTAGACAGGTCTGCACTGGTCTCTCCCATGGATCTATACGGGTCTGCACTGGTCTCTCCCATATACGGGTCTGCACTGGTCTCTCTCCATACGGGTCCGTGCTGCCTGCTCCTGGATCCATACGGGTCCGCGCTGGTCTCTCAAGTCTGGTCTATGCGGTCTATCTTCGGTCCGCGCTGGTCTCTGCGCACCGGTCTCTCCAGTCAGGTCACTACAGTCTATGCGGTCTCTCCTATAGGTCCGCGCTGGTTTCTGTGTGCTGGTCACTCCAGTCTCTCCTCGGGTCTGCATTGGTCTCAGCGCTGGTCCGCGCTGGATCTCCTCCCAGGGTCCAAAATATTTTGAGATTAATCTCAAAACATTTTGAGATTCATCTTTAAAATAATACATAATATATTTTTAAATTAAGCTCATAACATTTTGAGATTAATCTCATCATATTCTTAGATTAATCTCATAATTTTGCTAGTTCGACTTTATTATCATAATATTTCGACTTTTAAGTCAACATTTTATAACTTTATTCTCAGTCTGGTAAAAGAAGAAAAAAGGCCTGCTTTAGGCCTGTTGCTGTTTCCTCAGCCGTCTGCACACGGCCCTGCATCCCCTTATATGGGCATTAATGGGCGGTTACTTATGCTAAGTACCTATGCTAATGAAGCACCTGGCGCGCGCGCTGTACTTACGAGGAAATGGGATTCATCAATCTGAGAGAACAGCTGCGAACAATTCAGCGGCTTACGAGTGCGTTGATGAATCCCACGTGGGGACTTCTTAGAAATCTACTTAAGGACAACTTGAGAAGAAAGTTGAGTAGTTTCTTACGAAGTTATTCGTGAATGAGGCCCATTGTCTTTACTGTTCACCACTTTGACTTACCTTGTGTATGCACCGTGCTATACAATTAAACTTGCCTTGCCTCAAAACCAGAGAGACTACAACCTTCCACTTCCCACTCTCCATTCTTTTCTTTGCCGTCCCTTAAACTTGGTCCGCTGCCTGTCAGTGCGAACAGAAGCAGAAATGTTACGTGCGTGGGAAAAAACCAAAAGTCTATAAAACACCACAGCCATTAGTTCCAGCGGTAAAGTACTCGAGTAACTGAGTATGTGGCTCCCCTCCGCTGCTGACACCACATATGGCAGCCGCGCCCAGGGCCGACATATGGGGCCCTCGCAATTCATTAGCATTGTCATGTAAACGAGGCTAATCCCACTGTAAAACAAATGGAAAAGGGATCTTTACTGTACGCGCGCCTCACACCAGGCCGTTTTTCACCCGCCTCTTCTATGCAGTCGGGTGTAATTCAATCAAAGAGCACGTTTAATGCCACTTCCTGAATGCACGGATTTTACAAGGTGCTTCCTCTTTCGTGTTTACAGCCGCGCGGAGGATTCGGCTAAAGAGCTGACTCCGATTTCACGCCGTGGAAAAATTAACTTTTGCTCCTATAAGCACAGAGCAGGAGAGACCAGGTTAAATGAGGGAATTAAAAAAAACGCCTTTTTCACAATATATTGATTTGATTTTATCCTTAAAACAAAAACACAGCTAACAGCTCAGGCAGACAGTATAAATAACAAAAAATAAAAATAAATCTCCTTACAAACAGACCCCACTCCCCACATGATGACACGCAGATATCACAGACAAAAGTAAAACAAAAGGCACACAGGAAGCAGGTCCATCATTTAACTGGAACATTTTAAGTATTTTTATATAGCCCTAAATCACAACAGAAGGACTAAACACAGTTGTTGAGTCGCCATAGCAACAGATCAGAGAATCAAGCAGTTCAAACACAAAATGAAATGATAACCATACAGTATGTGTTAATTGGGCGGCACAGCGGCAGAGAAAGAAGGTCGGAACAGGGCCTCTCTGAGTGGAGTTTGCATGTTCTCCCCGTGTCTGCGTAGGTTTCCTCCAGGTGCTCCGGTTTCCCCTACCACTAAACACATGTGCAGTAGGTCTGAATGTAATGATGAGGCTCCAGGATGGTATTAGATATTTTTGTTATTAGAAAGACTGGATAGAAATTAAAGTAAATGTGTGTGTGCAAAAGTGCCTCATACCTTCTTGATTGTAAATAACGGAGGAGAAGGAGAGTGATGGAGATGGGCTTGAGGTTGATGGTCATTAAAAAATATTGTACACACAAGTATCCCCTTTTCTTTGTTTTAATATTTATTTAAAAAAACCTCACACTACCAACCATTCACACACACACCAGACTCATTCTAATGTGGGTGAAGTGTCTTGCCTAAGGACACAACCAAAGTGTGGCACTTTACAGCTGCCCCACTGTGGCACCTGGTGTTCCTAAAGGTCTCCCATCACAGTGCTAACCAGGCCCTGCCCTGCTTAGCATCAAAGGTCTGACAGGATCTGGCTTTCATCCTGCAGATATGGCCCCAAAATAAATACAATTTGACCTGTGTTATCGGCTGATTGCCTTCTGTAAGTTAGAAAACAGAAAAAAACAAATGTGTCTCCATTAAAATAACAATAACATATAATTCTACTAAAGCTAACAAAATACAGCCCAGTTTGAATATATTGTAAATTTCTCCATTGTGAGATCAATAAAGTTTATCTTATCAAACAAGACAGTTTCTCCAGGTCTACAGCCTCACAGCGAGTCCAAACAATCCATACATTCAAACATATTCCCGCCGCTAATAAGGCACTATAGACTCATTAACACAGAGCGATCTGCAATTACACCATGTCCGAGGCGTGTTAGCATGTAGCAGCTAGCGGCGCGTCTTTGTGACAGCTCCCCGGTGGCTGCTGCCGCCGTTGTAGCTAGTTTCTTGGCTCGGTTTTTACAGCCTTCATAATCTGATTCGCTTTTTGTCACGCTGCCAAAGAGAGAGAGCGGTGTCAGAGCCAGGCCCAACGTATGAACTAAATGAACCATGTGTCAGGGTTCAGGACGCTAAAAACAGGCTGAAGTGACGGAGAACAAGAGAGCTGTCATTAGCGGCCATGTTGGATCAGGCTAACATGTGCCAGAAGGAGGATGGGGGCCGTGTACGGAACCTCACATTTCTTATGGATGGACGACACATTGGCTTATCCACGTCCATGTTGTGATTTTAATAATAGTGAGTGGACTTAAATACAGTGTAACGTAAATTTTGTGATTATCATGTTCTTTAAACTGCACTAAGGGTGTATTCAGACCTGCACATTTGCTCCACTTTAAACGGACCAGGATTCGTTTGGAACTCTGATCCGAAGCTTTTATGCAGGTCTGAATACACACAAACGAATCCTGGTCCGGACCAAAGAACCGAACCGAGACCCACGTTTTGAGGTGGTCTCGGCCCGCTTCCAAACGAATTCTGGTCCAAGTCGAATCAGGTCTGAATACATCCGGTGTTGATCCGACACAACTCCAAGATACGTGCGCATTTTTTGGGCTTAACAAGCTGCAGACAGAAACTGTGAATTAGCCACGCAGCGGCTAACTATGCTGCTAACGCTACACAACAACACTGAGCCGTGTGCAGACCTGGAGCAGTGAGGAGACGCTGTGCAACAGGCTTATGGAGTTAAAACTATTCACAGTATACATTGATGTTAATGGCAGCATCTTCAAACCATTTGCATTATTAAAAGCCTGACACTGTTTGACTCACGTCTCAAAGAGCAATATTCTGCATCATGTAGTGAATTGTGTTCTTTGGTTCCTACCTGATCCTCGGCGTCTGTTTGTCCCGTGGTTATTATAGATCCATGGTTTATCCACATGCTGCTGTCAGTAAGTTGTGGAACAGGGTTATTATCATAAATCCATGTGTGGGACAGGGCACGGAGCGCACAGAGTCTCCTTCGGCTTTCTCCTCACGCATTCTCCGACGCTGTTCCAATATTTAAAACAACGTGTTTCGCCTGTGTCATATGAGCTGCTGCTGTTGATGTTGAAGGTGGTTTTGCTCTAAAAAGAGCAAACATAGGCAGAGCAGACATGCTGCAGATACGAGCCCTCAATGTTTTCCTCCGGTTCCGCGTCTATCCTCCGTGAGCTCTCGCTGTCCAATAGGAGCGCCGAGCGTCACACGTGTCAATATGTTTATATAAAAAAGTTCACTTGCAAAAAATACAGTCTGAATACGAACCGGAGCAAAAGAAAAAAGTTTGGTCCGCTTTTGATTCGGATCAAGCAAGCGGAGCAAAGGACTTTTCAGGTCTGAATACACCCTAAATAAAACAATATATATATTAATATTAATCTTATTAGCTTTGGAGACTGTGCCTGCAAATGAGTCATTTATATAGTTTGAATAAATAAATGAATCACAATGTATTGATTTTATAGAGTTTTTCTGGACACTCAAATATTGTTATTCATTCACTTCATACTCAGTGGTGATAAACTACTTTAGTGGCCACAGCTGCCCTGGGACACACTGACAGAACAACCATTCACACACACACCAAACTCATTCTAATGTGGGTGAAGTGTCTTGCCTAAGGACGCAAAGGACAGTTTGGCACTTTACAGCCGCAGCCGCCCCACTGTGGCACCTGCTGTTCCTAGAGGTCTCCCATCACAGTACTAACCAAGCCCCTGCCCTGCTTGGCTTCAGAGGTCTGATGGGACCTGGCTTTCACCTGCAGATATGGCCACTTCATGTGTCCTTAGGCAAGACACTTCATACTGATTGCCTCGCTTCTGTCAGTGAAGCAGTTTATCACCACTGTCTAGGTGAAGCACTAGCACTGAGACACAAAAACAAAATATATTTTTATTTTTGTGTATAGCCCTATCACAAGAGCAGTGGTCTCTGAGGGCTTTACAAACTTGTCAATTCACCAACAACAGATCAGAGAATCAAACGGTTCGATCACAGAAAAGAGACATCAACAAACATGTAGAAGACTTTGGTTTAAAGGGAGCGGGATGAACACGATCCAGAAATGTTGTTATACGTTTTGGATCCTCACTGTCCGTAGACCCTCCTGCATCAGCCAAGAACCAGTTAAAAACCCAGTGAGAAAAAATGAGAACCCTCGTGTAGACTCACATTGAGAAAGGGATCCACTCCCACGAATGGACATACTGTAGATCCAGGAGTGAGGCTTTAGATCCAGGACTGAGGCTGTAGATCCAGGACTGAGGCTGTAGATCCAGGACTGAGGCTGTAGATCCAGGACTGAGGCTGTAGATCCAGGACTGAGGCTGTAGATCCAGGACTGAGGCTGTAGATCCAGGACTGAGGCTGTAGATCCAGGACTGAGGATGTAGATCCAGAACTGAGGCTGTAGATCCAGGACTGAGGCTGTAGATCCAGGACTCAGGCTGTAAAAGGAAGACTGAGGCAGCTCCCATGCCTCTGCCTCAGCCTCAGCCTTGGCCTCAACCTCAACCTCAACCTCGGCCTCTGCTTCGGCCTCAGCCTCAGCCTCAGCCTCTGCCTCTGCTTCTGCCTCTTCCTTCTGCCTCTGCCTCAGCCTCAGCCTCAGCCTCAGCCTCTGCCTCTGCCTCTGCTTCTGCCTCTTCCTTCTGCCTCTGCCTCTGCCTCTGCCTCAGCCTCAGCCTCAGCCTCAGCCTCTGCCTCTGCTTCTGCCTCTTCCTTCTGCCTCTGCCTCAGACTCAGCCTCTGCCTCTCCTTCTGCCTCAGCCCCAGCCCCAGCCTCAGCCTCAGCAGCTCACACCGACACAGATCCGTCGCCGCGTGATCAAAGTCTTATTGTTTTGTTCCTATTGCAGCTAACGGCGGCTAATGTGCCCGTTTATATTGGCCCATTTTTCATATCTGTGCAAAAACAGATTAAGATTTCATCAGTCGCTTCCATATTGCACCTCGGTCCTCGTGCGTGTGTATATAGCCTCTCTGCATGTATCTATCCATGCTATACCATACCAGACCAGAGCAGGCCATGCCAGAGCAGTGCAGACTGGACTATACCAGACCATACCAGTCCAGAGCAGAGCAGACAAGACCATGCCATACCATACCATACCATACCACCCCAGACCAGACCATACCATGCCATGCCATATCATACCATACCATAACAGACCATAACATTCCAAACCAAACCAGATCAATACATATCACACCAAACCATACCAAACCATACCAAACCACACCATACCACACCAGACCATGCCATACCAAACTAGAGCAGACAAGACCAGACGAGATCAGACCATATCATACCAGAGCAGACAAGACCAGATCATACCGACCTTACCATACCAGAGCAGACCAGACCAGACCAGATCATACCACACCATACCATACCAAATCAGACCAGACCAGACCATACCATACCTGACCATACTAGACCTCACCATACCAAAACATACCAAACCATACCAGACCAAACCAGAACATACCATACCGACCATTCCATACTGACCATACTGTACCATACCAACTTTACCAGACCAAACCAAACCATACCAGACCATATCATACCATACCATATCAGACCAAACCAGACCATAACAAGCCATACCATACCGTACCAAATCATACCATACCATACCATGCCAAACCATACCATGCCAAACCGTACCAAGCCAGACCAGACCATAACATGCCAGACCAAACCCTACCAGACCCTACCATACCAGACCAAACCATACTCCAGCTCTGAGTATGGTATGGAAATGAGCGCCACATGCTTAGGCAAATAAAGCCGCCGCCCCTCTCAGTGTTGTTGTGATCTCGGGGATGTTGCGATCTCTGGAGTGTTGTTATAATCTTTTCATTTGTCCAGGACGCTTTATTGGAGCAGCCTTTGATTTCTCCAGATGTGATGGATGTAAACAGCAAACATGTAAAAGCGAACGGCAGGAGGCTGTGAGAAAGACATATACGCAGAGTAGATTAGAGTGATATTAACTGACATTACAAGGAGCGCAATGCGTTATTACAAGATGTTTTCATGTATGAATCTCTGCGCGGTGAGTGCTCGGTGCTTGGAATCCTTTGGTATGACTGTAAATCAATGGGGATACAATGAAGCTCTGCCACAACCCGACGGTAATAGATTTACTCACAGTATGATGTGCCGGATCCAGGGCCATACCATTCCAGACCAGACCAGACCAGACCAGACCAGACCAGACCATACCATACCGTACCATATCATATCATACCAAATCATATCATACCATACCAGACCAGACCAGACCATACCATAATGTATCATATCATACCAAAACAGACCTAACCATCCCATATCATACCATACCAGACCAGACCCTACCAAACCAGGCAAAATCTTACCATACCAAACCATGCCATTCCGTAGCAGACCAAACCAAACCATACCAAACCAGACCAGACCAGACCAGAACAGACTAGACCAAACCATAAAAAGTCCTACCAAACCATACTAGACCATACCATACCATACCATACCAAACCATACCATACCGTAGCAGACCAAATTATACCATACCATACCAAACCATCCAGACCAGACCAGAACAGACTAGACCAAACCATACGATTCCATTCCGTCCCATATCAAACCATACTAAACTGACTGTAAATCAATGGGCTCTGCCATGATCCAACGGTAACAGATTTCCGCACAGTGTGAGGCCAATGCTGCTGATCCAGGGCTGGACTCGGACCAAGGACAAATATCTGGTCTCTGTCTCTGCAACACCCACAACGACCAATCGGATCAGAACAAGGGAAAGGACATTAACGAAAGGTCCAAACGTCCACAGCTGCCCTGGGGCACACTGGCAGAAGCGAGGCAACCAGTCTGTGCTGTCGGCCCCTCCGACCACCACCAACCATTCACACACACACCAGACTCATTCTAGGCAATGGGGGTGAAGTGTCTTGCCTAAGGACACAACGGCAGTTTGGCACTTTACAGCCGCAGCCACCCCACTGTGGCTGGTGTTCCCAGAGGTTAAGTGTCTTGCCAAGGACACAACGACAGCAGACAGTGGGAGTCGATGGTGAAGGTCGGGCTCAAACCCATAACCCTCTGGCTCAAAGGCCAATGCTCTACCAACTGAGCTACTCTCGCCCGGTTTGGCCATTGTAGAGGAAGTTGAGTGTTATTGTAAAGTTTTATGGAAGAATTGTGATATGGAGAGAATAAGTGTTGTACCTGGATGTGCTTTAGTGGCTGAGTGTGGATTCAGGAGAGATTTTGTGGATCAGGTGTTTTCTGTGCGACAGGTGTGTGTGGAAAATGTAATACATTATATTAATATATTTTATATTGGGGCAGAGCGAGGAACGCAACTGTGACTCCAGACCTCTGCAACAAACACAGAAGGATTTTATAGTTTAGATAAGATAAACTTTATATTATATCTATGTAAACTGAGGAGAGCTTGGGGGCCAGATGGATTTGCCCAAAGGACCGCATCTGGCCCACAGGCCGGGGTTTGCCCACCACTGGTGTAAGGACAGTGATGATGGTCCAGGACATTTGACATTCAACAACATTTATGGACATTGGTCTCTGCCCCTTATGGACCAATGGCTCTATGTGTTTTTTATCATTGCATTTCTTGTTTCATTCTCTGATCCGTGTTGGCGAATCGACAGCTTTATAAAGTCCTCTGAGATAACTACTTTTGCAATACTGGAAATGCAAAGATCAAAAACACATAGAGCCATTGGTCCATAAGGGGCTGAGACCAATGTCCATAAATGTTGCTGACTTCTGCAGACTGTTGTAATGACCAGCTCAGTTTAAACAACTTTTCACAAACAGTCTCATAAAAGGTTCAGAAGATCTAATCACTGTCCCTGCAACATGTCAAATTACCAATCAGATCTGTGGAAAAGCCATTGTTTGTCCGTGGAATATTCTGGAGAAAGTGCCCCGCAGGGGTCAGAATTATCAGAAAGATAAGGCTATAAAAACAAAGCATATATTTTGGATAATAAAGAGAGAAGTCTTCAAAATATATGGCTTAAATCATGAAAGTTCTTAGCAGTCTGGAGATGGGTCAGAGCAAAAATCTGAAGCAGTCTTCCTGAAAATGTGAGACAGGCTTCTTCTCTGACAATGCTCAAATCCAGGTTAAAAACAGTTCTGTGAAGCTGCAAACGCCTGAAGGATTGTATCTTTACTCTATATTACTGTGATTTTGATTGCCTTGAGTGCTTTTAAGTTTCTTTTGTTGTTATGTTGAGCCTTATATATAACTCCCCTTGCCCTGCCATAGATACTTTGCTCTGATTGGCTAAAACCAGCGGAGAGCTCATAGATCAAAGAGATTCCACAAACGTCTAAACTTTTGACAATATTCTGTCTGAATTATGCCAAAGTATTTGTGTTTCCCTGTTTGTGTCCTTTCCAACCTAACCACAATGGCACGGCCTATCTGTGTGGGGTTTGCATGTTCTCCCCATGTCTACGTGAGTTTCCTCCAGGTGCTCCGGTTTCCTCCACCTCTCAAACTCGCCTTCAGGGTGGACGATTGCGTGTTTGCGACCCCTGCCCTTTACGATCCTCACCTTATACTAATGTCACTTCAACCTGCACTGCTAAATGTAAGTAAGTAAGTAAGTAAGCTTTATTTATATAGTATATACTGTTGTGTGTGCGTATATACTTGACATTGTATAAATATAAATATTATTTTTTGTTTTTACTCTACTTTTAACGTGTTTGCACCTTGAGCCAAAGCAAATTCTGGGTTTGTGACTTCCGTGTTGCTTCCAATGGCAATAAAAACAAGTCTGAATCTGATATTTGGCTAAGGCTATACAACCCAGAGAGATGCAAGCAGTGTCCCAACCAAAATAAATAATATTAATTAAAATACATATAATTTATCAGATTTTAAATGTGGGAAGACGAGATAAAGACACTTATGAGCCTAATTTTGGACGTACACAATCGTCTTATATCATGTTCATTATATTATATTACTGTTCATTCAAAAAAATATTGAATTTAACACTTCTAAATCCAGACTGAGAGCACTTGATTGATCCTCATTGACATTAACAGTTTTTATAATCTGTAATCTTATGTAATGTTTGTGACTTTTGCTGCGTCTTGCCCTGACTTTCCTGGTTAAATATACAGAAAATACATTGACTTCAAACTCAAAGCTGTTTTCAATGTAAACTTTTATTATGATTAAAAACACACAGAAAAACGTCTCAACACAACAAGGCACATGCGGTGAAGTCTCCATCACAACTTGCATCGCAAAAACAGACAATAAAAATCTGCGTACGTCGCATAAGAAGCCGTGTTTGATCTGGATTTAACGGGGAAAAGACGTTCTAACTGAAGTCTGGGTTGATACTTCCCCACGCCTCTGGCCTGACGAGCAGAGTGACTTTCTGTAGCGCAGATTAAAAACATCTTTTCAAGCTGATCCAGGCAGATAAGTCATTGTCTCGAGCACTGCATGATTATCAAAAGAATACATTTTTTTTTCAAATTAGGCCCAGATAGATAGTCCTCTTTTGAATCAATTGCATAGATTGTTTAAAGTCATATTTAAAAAAAGATTTGCATAGATTATCAGTCGTTAATAAAAAATTGCCACTTCCGAAGAAATTAAAATGGTGTGAATTAGACTTTGATCATTATTAGATCGGACTTGCGTGTATGGGAGGGTTTTAAAGCCCCTGACAGGAAATTAAGAGCCTACTTCAAGTATATGTGTTTGTCATGTTGTAGCAGAGAGTCTATCGTCGCAGGTGTAGAAGCCCCCAGCTCTCAAAGCACTCTGGGAAGTGTAGTATTCTTCCCACGCGGGCTCTGGGCTTAGATGCGACTGATCAAACATGCCAGCGCTGTCAGGAATATTAAAAGTGTAAAGGCTGGAGCGTGTTGATAGAGATTGTCTCGTGGGTGCGGCGCAGAATCAAAGTCTTTTAAGGCTGTTGGAATGTGGAATCCAATATATCTACAGATGAAACCGCCCTGTCATCCGTCACATTGCCACCGATTTCATTTCTGCTCAACTGTATCAGGAGATGTAGCACTTGGGAATGAAAGACTGGTACCCCCCCCCCCAAAAAAACAGGAGATGGAAAGCTGTGGTGGGCGAGATTTTCAACGCAAAACGGTGACTTTAGAAGAAGTTTAAGTTTTGAGATTGGCTGAAGAATGACATAATTATCAACCATTAAAGGTGATGTCCATAACTGCAAATGCTGTTAAACTATTGTCCTGGTGTGGACTTTTTGATGGTACCTTTACCCCTGGTTTGCCCCTCTCCTCTTACTTAATCATAATAATTTTGTCCCTGTTTCTTTGATTTTGATTGGATTTTTGTTGATTAAATCTTGTATTTTTGCAGTCCTGCATTTTAGTTATTCATTTATTTATGACAACTATAATGTAAAGTAAGTCTCTTTTAAACCATGTGCTGCCTTCGGGTCAAAATTACCCACCAAAGAAAAAAATTAACCCTAAATTGGGGTCTATATGAAAAATTATAAAAATTCAGCTTGATTTTCTTTATCATTTAGGGTATTTTTAATCACTGTGGCTGAGGATAGCACAAGGGTTAAACTTTTATGTAGTTTAAGGAACTTGGCATAAGCAGTAGCAATAATATTTGCTGGAGCAGACTAGTTAAGCCAATGGGGAGAGAGTTCACCTGTCAGACGAGGATTTTTGTTAGTTTCGTCCAATCAGGAAGCAGGGGCGGGTCTAAAAAGAACAATTTGAAAAACACCTGACGTTTTTTTTAACCAGGATATAATCTCCTGTCTTATATCCATCCAGGAAACCGGTCTGCTTTCCATCTCTGTTTTAAAACAATACAATGTGAACGAAAAGTGAGAAAAATAGGTTTGAGATTGAAACAGTTGCATAGAGTATAAAGGTTGACAGCTCACTCCTTCACCAGTGCGTCGAGTGACACATGGAGCCGTCCAATCGCAGTGCAGAAATATTGACTGCTGCCGTGGGTCTCACATTCACTCAGTCCTATCGCAACTACTGCATAACCAAAAACAAATAACAAACACACAACAGGGCCACAGTTCAAAACAAGAGTAAACAAAAACAAAAAAAAGCTAGTCGCAAATATACAACATTTTAAAAAATCGCACAAAACGAAATTCGTCTCTGTCTAGTGTCCATCGCCCGTGAGAGTCTACCACCACCCGGGAAGATCCAAAAGTTTGTAATGTCCAATATTCAGCAGTGCAATATCATATGGAGTCTAAGCCAGTAGCATTATCGCATGTTGTCCACTTGTTCCATTGGGATTGGTCCATTTTCCATGATTGGCCCATTTTGCAGGATTTTCTGAGAAGAGGAAAGAGAAGAAAGAATTAAGTTAAATGTGACTTAAGAGCACTGGGCTAATTCTGGGGCTATAATATGCTTTCACAATCGTGCGTTGAATGGGTGTGAGTAGGCGACATTGTTCTGAAAGTGAGCAGGGATTGGGAGTGGAAGGGCTAGCTTAGAGGAGCCTGGTACGCTACGAGCTGCTAATACAAAGTGGAAGCATGTGACGCGCTGTAAGCTAGGCCGATGTGGACTTTACAAGCCCATTCTCCAAAAAAAAAAAAGTTCTGTAACATTTCTCCGTCAGCTCAGACAAGCAACTTACAAGACATTAGCGCAGGTCGTAGAGTGCAGATTGAACCAAAACCGGAGTTCAAGTCGGAGCGTTTGGAGCTAACCTGAAGAGCGCGATATCATAAATGGTTTAAATGTAGAGACCTCTCCCTTTTACCCTTCAATGTAAATGAGGTAAGGCAGACAGACAGGGGAGATTGGAGGAACAAATTACTGCAAATATGCTCCAATCCGTGGGTATAAGGAGCCAGCGGAGAGGGAGGGGCCCAGACGGAGGTCGGGGGCATAAAAGGAAGTTTTGGGTATTGGTGTCGCTTTGAGTTATCGGCATCATGGTCTTGTTTTGTTGAGAGGACTACAGTGAATAAGCTTGTTAATGGTAAATTTACAGCCCCAGCATGTGGCCTAATAAAACCAGAGGATGGAGAGGATGATGAGAATGATTGTGATTTTGTGTGTGTGTGTGAGAAAGAGAGAGAGAGAGATGGGGGAGAGCTGGGTGTGGGGTGTGTAAGCAGAGAAAGGGAGGGAGAAAAGTGGAAGGTGCCGGTAATTAAGAGTCCAAAAGAGTGCGAGAGAGGCGCACACCGCTCAAAGCAAACTTAGAGCCCTGGATTCCTCACTGTTTTTCTATCAACGCGCCCCCAACTCCTCTCCTCCGTGTCTGAATGAATAGCTATCACGGCTCTATGGTGTCCCGTCTCCAGCCGTACTCCTCCCCCAGTCCTCCAGAACCTCTCTGAATGGGGATCCGAATTGAGCAAACAGCCAGCCTGTCAGCTCAATAGGAGGTCTGGCCGTGAACTTGAAGTCCTTCCCAGGCCCTGAGCCTCACATTAGGGTGAAGAGAGAGGAGAGGGGAGGGGAGGGGTGGGGTGGCGGGTTGTTTGGGGAGACAGAAGGCGGAGGGATAGTCATGGTGGCAATGGACGGCAGAGATGGGGGGTTGCAGACACATTTTAGGGGCCCCTCTATGCCAGTGTTCAGGAGACCGCTGCCATAGGGGTTCCCAAGGCTGGTGCTGAATGGGGGTAGGGTGCCCCAGCTGCCTGCCACCTCCCTCCCTCTTTCTCCACAGTCTGATGGAACAGTCTGCAAGCCCTGCCAGCTCCAGACCCTCGCACACAGACATAACCCCCTCAACCTCAGCCCTCCCAGGCTTCTTCTCATCATCTCATTAGCCAACGCCAGCCACTCCACTGTCTACTGTTTGTATTGTTTTGGGCTCTGCATAATTTACACAGTAAATTGAGAACGGCCCTGGCCCCTTGGCTCAATCTACCACCTGTTTATGGAGGCCTTTCTGTGATTAGCGCACGTTGCCTTTGACACAGTTACCAACGCAAAGTCTTAGCAAAGCAAGCGACGCCTGGACTTAAAATTAATTTGCAAAGCTTGGCCTAATTTGGAAACAATATTAAATCCAAGGCGAGTACTTTGGTCGAAATCTATTTTAATAAAGACACATCAGCGAGTTTTAAGCTACAGAGAAATCCCTTGAGAAATATTACATCATTATAGATAGTTGCTTTTCTGGTACCTCTCTGCCACTGACCTTTGCAAACTAGGTCTGTTTCTCAGAACAATAGTGTGCATTGTTTACTGCTTGACTTACTCAATCAAACTCAAAGTCTGAGTGCTGCTAATTGGTGTTTCAGTTTTAGCGTTTTTCAAATATTCAAGTTAACAGGATGGAATAATAGACTCCTACAGCAATAAGTGCACTCTGGGAGTACAATACTCGACTTGTCAAGCCAGCACCAGCCACGAGAACGAATCTCGACTTAAACTATCAATGCCCCACTTTCCAACTTCCATCTGCCACTGATCTCCTTCAGTTGCCTATTTTTAGCTGTGGATTTATATTGGTCATATTCAGAGGGAGAAGCAGCGGTTATCACTCTCTCATCACACACTGACCTCATTTCAAAGCACAGAGGATTAACACTGGTATAATTGTGTTAATATGGAACAATTAATGCATTCGGAAATTACAACTTATATTTAGCAGTGAAAAAAAGCTTGTATATAGTCCGTACAGTATGGCCCTTTTGTGCAGCAGTTTAAAAATGGCAGCTGTCGCCATGTCACTGTCTGAGGAGATGGCACAAGGATTCCCAAATGGAAAAAAAACATAAAAACGATATGTGGTTTGGCAGCACAGATGCCCACTGAAAGCCTCCAGAGAGAAGCATTGAGATTGGAGTGATTTAATGTGAACGTGCATCAAAAAAATAGTCCTGCCTACCCCCCTCCTCCGCCCATCGAGAACCGCGCAATTAACAAACGGTGATTAGAAATGAAGCCCGCAGTAAATAGCAGCGATGTCGGAGAAGGTTGGGAATCGGAGGCTTTGCGGACTCGCCGAGGATACCGAGCCGACCTGAGGTTTGGTGCCATCGCGTGTTTTTGTGCGAACGTTACCTGCGTCGTTGGTCCTCTTCCATTTCGTGCCAGCGCTGTGCTCTAAGATGGTGGCGTCTTGTTGTACAGGAAAGAGGGGCAGTGTGCTAAGGATGGAGGGAGAGGGGGCGGGTGGCGCGATGCAGAGGAGTAGAATCAACAGAAACCCCTCCTCCTTCGCTCTGTTGTTCCCCTTGCCAGCCTGCTTCGTTGGCATCGGTGCTGTAGCCTGTGGAACGCAGAAAACCACCAAAAATCAGAGGGCACAGGTTTTTCCAGCATCGGGGATTGCGTATGCAGATGCGAGGCGGCCACGCATAGACACACATACAAACACGCACACACACACACACACACACCTTTTCATGTCTGTTCTCATGGTACAGTCTGCCCCTGAGCATGCAAATGACTTTCATTATGCAAATGCATGCAAATCAGATCCAACCATCTGAGAATCAAGGGTGGGAAAAAAGAGCTCGACACAGAGATTGAATGAAAGAATGAAAGGAAAAAGGGACACAGGAAAAATCTGTGTGAGTGGCAGGAGGCGGTAAGTTAGGTAAATGCTTGCTGGAAAACAACAGTAGTCCAATTGGGCAAACATGATTACATTCTTTCATTGTGTGGACGGCTTCATTTTTGTATGTGATTTTCTGCATTGCTGTGATTTTACACTCTGCTGTTTGGTGTTTGATGATCCAGGCTTTTGTTGCTAAGATGTAAACATTTGATTACTGGAAATAGAAAGACATTGACAATCTCCTGCAGCCTTATCTCTTTGAGTTAAAGAAGATAATCCATCTTTTTACACCGTTTTCATCTATATAAACAGTTAAACTGAAGCTGACAAGTCGAGGCGTAAAAAAATCCAATGCATACCATTGTGTTGTCGATAAAGGCAGCGCCCCCTCCACCTAATAGGATGTGATAGTTGTATGTAATACTATTAGCACCTACATAAAGTCATAAAGAGTGTGGAAATTGAGTGTGTCTCTGCTCTGCCCATGATTGCCTATAGCAGATGGAGTGTAACTCCCAGGTTAAGCCATATATACTTAGCACCTCTATTCATGCAAATCAACAAAGGAAGCTGACTAATCGCACAACAGTCTGCAGTCTGCTGGAGCTCGCACACTGGGCCGGCAGAAAGGATCTTCCATTAGACAGCAGAGGAGGAAGCAGCTTTTGTCTCCTGTGTCTGTGTCTGAAATGGCCAGAAGAAGGTGACAGAAGCAGGGTGACTGAGAGTGTGATAGGCTGGGGTGGGTAGACGGCCAGGGGAGCGGTGGCTGCATACAGGGGTGGGGTACTGAATTGTGGCAAACCTCTCCTAATTGGCACTTGACATTTTTTTGCCATTGGAGCTGGAGTGGGCCAGCTTTCAAGCCCTCTCTGGGTCCTTGTTGGAAAAGTGCCTTATGCAAATATGGCGAATGGGTCCATTGTGGAGCGTCTGATATTAACAGCTCACACAACAATGAAATTGTGTACTTACTCAGGACTCGTACAGTAGGTGCGAGAGCGAGCAGCACAATGGCAGCAGGAGCAGCCTCAGCCTGAACAGACCCTTCACTGACACTTTGCCAAGTCATTTCACTAGAATGGGCTTTTTTTCTGAAGCTCTCAGTAAAAACTCTAACTCTGCAACAAACAAATGCATGCACTGTTTTTCTCCACGTCTGGGGGATCGGAGTTCAATGGCTTGAATTACTGTGGTTGGCAATGTTGATAGAAAGAAGTCCTCTTATTCCCTTTAAAGATATTTCCCATCCTCAGCATCAGTCACTGGCCTAAATGTGGAAATGTATTCATGCTCTTGCACTGTACAAAGCACTAAACAGTCTCTCTTTCACCGCGAGCCTGCATTGTTTACCCTTAACTCCCTCCCCTGGGTGAGCCTTGCCAAGATCCCCTGAATATCCCTTGATAAAACTTTGTAAATCATAAAAAAAATAGCGAAATAAAGCTAGTGTTTTTCCCTTTCAAAATCTCGCCGTGGGCAGCTGGGGTGGGAACGCCTTTGACAAGAATGACAAGGTCTGAAACCATGCAAAAGCACAAAGCCAATTTCATGTTTATCCTTGAAGAAAGCTAGCAGAATAGTCAGACAGCCGGCAAAAGTCGCCCCCCGTGTGGTCCCAACACAGTCAAAGTACACCTGTTACTGCCAAGTTGCCAAACCTAATCTCCTTTGTCTGGTGGGGCTCATTGGCTTTTGCAAACCGCCTTGGATACATTCATTTTGGCCTGAGAGAAAGGGGTGGAGGGAATGCCACTTTGGTGCAAAATAACATTCTCTGGCCTTCTGCTCGGGCCCAACAGTGAAGCCATTTTACAAACTCAGTTGGTGTGGTCCGGCTCCTGAAAGAAGAGCAGGAAGAGGGGGGCAAGAATCACTCGCTCTTATTCAGAAAACTGTCTGGCTGCTCGGACCCGGCTGGGCTGAAAAGAAGGCAAAGGGCTGCATTGTGCCCTAGTGACAAGTGCACTAGCTCTATTGACTGTAAAGTGTTCTGCTGGGGGGGCAAGTAGGGCCTGTCCACAATGGCTGTTTTTCTAGTTGACACTTGGAGTCTAAATCTGCTTGCCCAGTGCATGAAAGCAAAGACAAATCCAGCAACCCCTCCTCTCCTTCATTTCTCCTTCTTCCTGGCTTCCTTGTTCTTTCCGTTCCTTTCTCTTTCCAACACTGCCCCAGGACATACAGAAAGGAGAAAGGGGAAAAAAGAAAAAAGAATGAGGCCTGGCGACAGCGATGGTGGTGGTTTCGGACCTCTCCCATCTCCTGGCTATTTGAAGGAACAAACTAGGACTGTCTCCACCGCGGGGTCCCCATGTGAAAGTGTTAGTGATATAACAGAGCCACACACGGAGCCAGCACAAAGCCTTTTGCAGCGTGACATGAGTCTCCTAGGGCACTGCTCAGGGCACAATCTGTACAGGACTTCCCTTCCATTTAGCCCTTAACAATGTGGCTAACAGCAAGGAAAGTATGGAGTAATCAATAATGGAATTTCAGGGTTGGGGGTGACAAAATGGCTTCATTAAAGATCTATTGTACAACTGTTTGACAGTCACAGCAAACAGTTTTGGTATTAATCTGAATTGCCTTCAATGTTAAAAAATGATTTCCATTTCTGGATCATATCCCGTATATAAAACTGGCGAGGCATGACCAAGTTACTTCAGACATGACATTAGATCCAGCCAGAACAATTAGCAGTGTAGCAATTCATTCAACCATTCAACTCAAGGTCATGCGCTTAGTGAATGACCTGATCCCATAGAGTTTGCGTCACTACATCAAATAAGGCCTTTTTTTAAATTACTATATGCAATTTTGAAAAAGTTTTCTTTGCATATAAAAATCACAATTCGAATGCTCTACCTCAGCAGAATTTAGTCTTTTGGTGACTTCTATTGGAACATACGGGTAATCTGTAGAAGGACAACCTGTTAAAGCAGGTGTTACATCGATACATGCCTCACTGTCACTTCCTGTCACAGCTTTGGTTCCTCCCTCGCTGGAGCTCAAACACCACACTCAGCAGCTGCAATGCACCAAGCAAATCACAACCGCAGGGCTTGTCCAGACTGACACCGCCAGGAAAAGGTTGCCATGAGTCCATTTTTGGAATTTAATATTAGCCGCCTTGAATACTCAAAAACTCGCACCGTGCCAAGTCGAATATTTGGACTCAGCAGAGATGTTTTAGTAGAGGCGTGTTGAGAAAGCATTGTGTGACATGTATTGGAGCTTGCTGCTTGCCCGGTCGCTTCAAATCAGAGGGGAAAGCCTTCAGACCTGGGGAACAATCTTGCACAGCAGGAGTGACCCTCTAGCTTTGATGGTCAGAAAAGAAATCACACCTTCAATCAGCCATCACAGGCCTGGAGGTTGAAGATCTGATTGACCAATTACTACTCACCACGGGCCCGGGCAAGGAACCTAAAGGCTTAGATTGTTCCTCTTCTCTCGCCCATGGTTCTCGTCACTGGGGTTACTTTCTGCTTGATTGCCTCCGGACCACTCCCCCCGGCTGGCTAAATCTTGTGGTATTGAGCGCAATCCCATACGGCCTTTCCACATGGTAGCACCTCCAGAATCGGAGGCTCGGCTACAGCCCATTCACAGCCCAGCCAACTGTCACGTCAAATCAAACAACGACCCGGACCCCAAATCAAACATCTTTTCATGGCGTGACGGGAGAAAAGAGTAGGTGGGGAGGTTGAGACCAAAGAGAGAGTGAGTAGGGGAAAAAATCAACAACTTAACACAACTGCCCCAAAACAAATTCTTGTCTTTTCGCTTAGGTACCAGCAGGAGTTGAGAGTGAGGATTAACTCAGAGGGCGCATTCTTAACTCATTCAATCCCATCCGAGTCGGAGCATATGTATAATTCAGAGCGCCGTATGTGACCCACATTCCTTCTGCCTGACGCCAGTGACGTTTGGGAATTTTGAACTGAAGTGATTGTGGCGCCAACTGAGCTAGCGTTAAACAACTTGTCAAAGTCCAACCGCTTTAGGAGTGAGGGGTTTGCATGTGATGACTAAGTCTAAGCCTCGGCATACGGCCTCAAACACAATGATCATAAAGCCTATTAGATTTTAACTGATCCTGTTGCGCCAACTCAACTGTGGAGGAGCATGGCCACTGGCTGGATTTAAAGATGTATGAACATGTCACATTGGTACAAGACATTCACAAGATTAATATTATTTGGTTCTTACAACAACTTCTTATAACAGACAATTGTATGATAGCTACATATTTACATAAACATTCACAAGATTCTAGAAAAAACACTCTTCTCTTCACATTTTCCAAATCACAAAACTCACCATTCGTTTCAAATGGCTTCTGCTCCTTCCCAACGTCCTTCTTAAACTCTCAAAGTTGCAGATGTGAATTTTGGGCTCTTGAATGCCTTATAAGGAGCGTAATGGGATTCTTGTTACTTTCGGTTATCTAGCTTTATGAAGAATGTACATCACTCATACAGCTAGATAACCAAAGATAACAACCAACCCCGAAGGCTACCCATCCTCTCAAGTCGCCGGTGAAGAAACATGGTCCACGTTTTGACCTAAAAAATAAGAAAAAGTCAGAAAAGCAGTGTTAAAAGCAAGCTGGCATGGTTGTTACGCAATAGGTGAAATATACAGTCGCTTGTTTGAATAGTACTTGTAGAAAAAAAGGTGATCCCAAACAGGCTGCACTACCGCCGGGCCTACATGTGCGCCTAGTCCTCTGGTTTGAGGCCTTCAACTCCCCTTAAATCTTTCACCCTTGGTTTTATGACATCGGCAGTGGCCCCCTTGGCTCCGCCTCACGCCGCCACTGCCAATCAGGAGGCTGGATACCCCCCTTGCGAAAGCCCTGATTGGATTGTCGTGCTAATTGTCCTGAACACATACAAAAAATCCCACATCAGACAATTAGAAAGGGGCACCGGTCGGGAAAAAAAGCGCATCCAAGTTCAACCGTGGCAGCAATGACGGCATCGCAAGCTTCCCTCAATGTGGCAGCTGATGCGAAGTGCCCACGCCAGTCACATGTAGAGACTGGCGAAGCTACAGGAGGGTGATGGCTTCAAACGCAACACCCCTGCCATGGCCCAAATGCACTTTTTAAATTAAAAAGAGATCCATGCTGTTTAGCTGTCAGGAAAAAAATATGTGAAAGGTTTGTCTCGATGTGATGCCAGGTTAGATTGTCAGCAGCAACACTGAGAAAGAACAACAATAAATAAATTGCGTATCCACTGCTTATTTTGACTCAATGTTCAATCCTAAATCACAACTGTAGCTATCTCAAAGGACTTAAAAAAGCTGACAATTCGCCAACACAGATCAGAGAATCAAACAGTTCAGGGAATGCGAAATGTGCAACTATGCAAGTTTAGCCATTCTTCCACAATCCTTCAAGCGTAAGAGAAAACGGGATGCTACGCTGAGCCAAAGTGATTGTAGATAAAAAAAAATCTGGTTTAATGACATTTGTATACAGTAGAAAATTTAAAGAAGATTTTTTTTTATGCACGCTTGTGTCTTTTACTCTTACAACTTGATTTTACCTTGAGCCAAAGCAAATTCCCAGTTTGTGACTTCATATTTTATACAATAGCAATAAAAACAATTCTATATATCTTAATAACAACAGTTCTGTATATGATTCTGCATGTTAGCTAGCACAGTGTTTAAGCTAGGCTACTAGACTCCACTGACTACAAGCACAGTTACAGTCATCCCACTTTAAAATACCAATAAACAGTTCTTTGTAAATATTTGTTTTTTAGCTAAAGGTCATATCTCAGCCCTTATTACAGCTGGTGATATCCCCCTCACACGTCCACCATGTTGGCTAATTGTGAACGGTGCAGAGAGCGTGCCCATCTCTGTTATGGTTCAGCCTAGTCCCACCCACTCCAATCACAGCATGATGGAGCGATACAGGGAGCAAATGAGAAATGGCCGATGGAGGAGGCGAGGCACCACGTTTTTTCACCATCACGCCGCATACACACCTCGAGAAGGAACGGTCCGATAAGGCTAAACGTTTTTTAATCAACAGCAGAGAGGAGTGTTTTGAGCTGAACCTGGAAATCTGGATTTATAGCTGTGTAGTATAGTCATATATTACGATACAGATACACACTATAGGCTTGGCTACACATGCAGAATACTGGGAAACCCTTCATTTTAATATTGTTTTAGTTTTAATTGTGCAAGATATTACTATTTCATCATCTGTAGAAGTGTAGAAAGGTCAAAATGCAAGGTTTATTGTGCATATTTTGTATGTATCCTTCAAATAGACTTGTAAATAAGCACTGGTTAAACTGGCTGCATGTGTGTGTTTATAATTTGAACCCAAAGAGAAAGCATGTGTACATTTGCTTTGTGCTTTTGTCTAAGTCTGAAGAATACATGTTGTTCCCATTGCGGTTCGGGCGTTGAGAAATTACTGCATTTGTCAAAAAGTGCTGGAGATATTTATCCGCGCCTGCTGCTAATTCCGCTGCCTAATTCCGGCTAATTCATCAGGCTAATATTTAGCAATAGGAACATTACTGCTGCCAGCTTTACGACCCACAAGTCTGATCTGGACCAGTCTCTCTCCAGGCAGAAGCAGACACGAGATAATGATATGTAGATTGCACTTATTTCCCCATTATCATTAATAGTCCCTTCATTAACGTCGGCTTATTCCATGACTGTGCTGTTGTTAAATAATCATAATGAATTTATTCCATTCTGATAATTGACTTCACAGAATAGGTCTGTTTTATATATGTTTTTGAAACGCGATGGGAGTTTTTAGGTTAACACTCTCTCACACACACACACACACACTAAACTAAAATGTAATACCTTAAAACAGTCCATTTATTTTAACCTCTAAAATATTAAAGCTTAAAAAGACATGTATAGACTACAACACAAGCAGATTGACAAAAAAAGACCACGTGATTTAATAGGACCACTTCAACTTTAACACATACCGATTAGGTCATTACGCACAGATTTTACGCACGACATTGTGAAGCACTAGCGGTGGTATTTCTAAATTAAAAACTCAAAATACAGCTATTATTATAATCTCTAATACTATTGAATACAAACAAATCATTTGCCATAAAAATATGACTTTTTTCCCCTCAAAATGTATCAATCACAAAGGTTTTACATTTATATTATGGGCAGATTTTTTTTCTCGCTGTTTGAGATTATAGCTTAATCCAAAACTAATAACGAACCACAATTACCAAAACTGTGTGACCAAGCCTCATTTCTGCAATTTACGAGCCACGACCATGGCGCATAACCGCTGTGTGTTTATGGTGTGTGTCTTTATGGAGTGTGGTGTCCTACCTCCAATGAGCCACGTGTTGACAGGCCGCGCTCCTGTCTCTCCGGGGAAAAACTCTGCGAAAGAGAAAAACAAGAACAACAAACATGTTTTATTCACCGCAACAAGAGCAAACAAAGAGATGCAGTTTACGAACAGACCGCGCGACAATTTACAAGGTGCGAGAATAACATGAGTTGAGGATGAGAAGGGAGTGAGAGGACTCTGGATCATCAAGATATTACGCACAGCCAGACGTCGTCATTACAGGTTGGAGGAAAAGAGACGTGGATTGTTGATGCTATATTAAAAGCACATTAAACTATCTGTAACCACGTATTGCCTTTAACATATAAATATTATCTTATGCTATAGAGGCATATGGAATTCCAACATAACATGATAATAATTTAAAAATCTTCCCCAAAATCCATTTAGGTGCATTCTCCGCATCCTTCATCATAGACACTAAATACATAACCAATGCTATTATAGTACAACATTACAGGATATTATATAAGGATAAGGCACAAATATACGTGCTCATGTATTGTACCTATAATTGTATTTGATGTGGGGCGTTTGGAGCCGCGGTCCTCGCACGTGTCAAGGCCCCGGACCTGGGTGCTTCTCTCTGGCCTTTACGGGACGAGCTGCCTCCAGCCTCCACTTCACATTATAGTATGTGCCATTACCCACAGAGGGGCCCATAGGGTACCCCGCGTAATCCTTATATTAGAGCCCCACGTGGGCTGTGTGTGAGTGTGTGTGTATTTGAACGTGCGTGTGTGTATGTGAGTGTTTACGTATGTGTGAGTGTGTGTTTGCCTGCATGGGTGAATTGTGTAGTCTATAGTGCCAGGATCTATAAGGGAAAGTGACTTGGGTGTTTGCAGTTTTTTTTATTTAACTTCTGTACAAGAAAATTTAGTTCATATTTTTTAAATCAACAATACATGCATATATATATATTTTTTAAACAGAAACTTCATGAATGACACACACTCAGCTTTCTCCAATATTTGCATTGCCACTTTTCATTATTCCAATTGCCAATCTCTCTACATGTTAGTCCCAATTACGCAGCCCATGTATTGCTTTCTCTGCGTGTTTCAAGACGTCACAGCAATTATCAAATTCTAAGCTAAAGATAATATCTCTAGAATAGTGGAAAAGCTCTCAAAACGTTAAAATCAAGCCAAAGAATGAGTGCTAATTAGTTGTTGATGTTTCAGAGCAACAAAGATAATTTACGAGTACCTGTATATATCCCACAGTGGGGAAAGCAGTGGTGAGTTACTTCATGTATTTCTATTACAATTACTATTACTGATATTATTTCCAGCCTTAAATATCGGTTCAGTTACAGTCGCGCGAACTGAGAAAGAGCCGAAAGTGAAAGCATTCTCCCGCTCGCTCGTGCACGCGATTACAACAACGCGAAGCATCCACGTCTCTCTCCTCATCTCCTCATCTCCTCCTCAGTGCGTGCGTCCTCTCCCCACAAGCGCATCGCCCTGACCCGTCACGTCCCTCCGGTAAAACCCCACATGGACATTCAATCAAGACGCACAAAAACACATGTACTATATACTCACGGAGCCTCAGCGCGCCCCCGTGCCAGTGCCAGTGCCAAAGACAGTGCCAGCGCGTCCTCCTCGGTGAGCAGATGGCGGAGAAGACGCGGTCTGGGTTGGCTGTCGAGCTGGTCATGGCTGCGACGCGGCGTGACGTGGCTCCGGCTGCATCCATTCACCGACTCCCCCCTCGATTGGAAAGAGAGAGGGAAAATATATGTAGGAGCGCCCTTTGGGATTTTATGAACGTCCCCATTATTTTCCAAAAAAAGAAAAAAATAGAGAAAGAGAGAAAATGCAAAGTGGTGCTATTATTATAAGACCCAGTCGGAGCTCTCTCTCTCTCCTCTACGTTCGCTCTCCAACCAAGCCATTCCTGGATAGTCGGCCTGATATGAAGTTTGGGCATGTCTATATACAGCCTGCAGAGACCCTCCCCTTTATGACATGGTGCAGGTTTGGTTTAAAATGTCCCCGCCCCTAGAGCCTATTAGAAAAAGCTAAAAAAAAAAAAAAAAAAATCCCGCACGCACACAATGGTGAGAGGGGTCAGGGGCGCAGACAAGAGCAGATGCGAAGGGCCAAAACGCGCAGGGGGGGTCCCGGTGCGTAAGGAGAGAGGTTGTTCACATGCAGGAGAAAGTGGTGGAGATTTTCTATTCTGGGTCCCGGTAATGAAAACTAGTGATTCAGGCTGTACAGGTGCAATGTGGTTCACTGTAAAACCCAACGACAGCCGACCAACTCCTGTATGTTGTCGGATTCCCTCAAGCAATTTAATTCAGTTTTGTATTACTTTGAAGGTTGTTGATTCGGCGGCAACAGATCAGAGAATCAAACAGTTCGAAGACAGGGAGTAATAACAAACACATCCTGCATCAGCAAGGAATGACTAAGTAAAATAAAACAACAGGAACAAAGTTAGACATTTTGGGGAGGCCCATATTGAGAGAGGGAGCAAAGATCCAGGACTCAGGCTGTAGAACGAGGAAGTGAAAACAGTCAAACTAATGAGCATTTTATTAACAGTATTTGTCATTATCGCCTTTAGTGTGAGTTTTGTGTTTTATCACGATTGGTGAATATTTGTATAATTGAATATACGCTTTTCGTTATTAGTGCTGTTCAATGCTGCTTTTGACTTATTCATCAACTTGAAATCACGGTAACATATTCAAAATTGACCATAGTTCTCCCTGTCTCTCTTTGTGTGTCCCGGCCTCTCTCTCTGGTCTCTTTCTCTCTGTCTGTCTGTCTGTCTCTCTCGCTTTGCGTGTCTGTCTCTGGCCTCTCTCTCTCTCTTTGAGTGTCTGTCTCTGGCCTCTCTCTTTCTCTTTGAGTGTCTGTCTCTGGCCTCTCTCTTTCTCTTTGAGTGTCTGTCTCTGGCCTCTCTCTTTCTCTTTGAGTGTCTGTCTCTGGCCTCTCTCTCTCTGGTCTCTCTCTCTCTCTATGCCTCTCTGTGTGACTTTCTCTCTTTCTGTCTCTTTCTGTCTCTCTCTCTGTCTTTCTCTCTGTCTCTCTATCTCTCTTTGAGTGTCTGTCTCTGGCGTCTCTCTCTCTCTGGTCTCTCTCTATGCCTCTCTGTGTGACTTTCTCTCTTTCTGTCTCTCTCTGTCTCTCTCTCTCTGTGTCCTTCTCTCTGTCTCTAACTCTCTCTCTCAGTCTCTCTCTCTCTCTCTCTCTCTCTCAGTCTCTCTCAGTCTCTCTCTCTCTCTCTCTCTCTATCTACAGAGTTGTTATTGCCTCCATCTTGTTTGTGATTAAACTATAGTCCAAGTTGAAGGTTTGACAGTTTTCTCCCATTGACCTCACAAACAATAAAGAACATATTTTCATGTTTTAGTTCTAAATCGAAAAGTCAAGTTGTTTTAAGCATCTGCGCGAACTTTATGCTAAAAATAACCCTTTGACTTGATGCGATTCATTTAGTGGAAGTATTTCTCCTTCAGTTGTCGTGGATACAGTTTTGCTTCACATCTTCATCAATGCAGCTGGAGGATTCTGCTCTCCATCCTCTGCTCTCCATCCTCTGCTCTCCATCTTCTGCATCCTCTGCATTCTCTGTTGTCATCCTCTGCATCCGCTACTCTCCATCATCTCCATCCTCTGCTCCTCATCCCCTTCTCTCCATCCCCTTCTCTCCAAACTCTCCTCTCCAACCTCTGCTCTCCACCCTCTCCTCTCCAACCTCTGCTCTCCAACCTCTTCTCTCCATCCTCTGCTCCTCATCCTCTTCTCTCCATCCCCTTCTCTCCATCCCCTTCTCTCCATCCTCTTCTCTCCATCCTCTGCTCCTCATCCCCTGCTCTCCATCCTCTTCTCTCCATCCTCTTATCTCCACTCTCTTCTCTCCATCGTCTTCTCTCCATCCTCTGCTCCTCCTCCTCTGCTCTCCATCCTCTCCTCTTCATCAAGTCTAAGTATTCTCTGTCAAATCCAAAAAGCATCCCTTTCACATCAGCGTCGCACCACTGCAGGTTCTAAGCACCGGGAATAATTAATGATTTTTGTGAGCTTCTCACAAATTGAACTTGGGACCAACCAGACACATATATAAAGACTTTAAAGTCACAGTTAGCCTGGTCTTACCATACCATTGTACTCATTTCATTCCGCACTAAGGTCTGGATATGCTCCATAAAGCTCTGTTAACAGGTGGGAGGAGTTTACCGTGAAGTATGTAATGAGCCTGGGTGAGTGAGGCTTTTAGCAGTTAACCTAGCTTTAGTGATTTACTTTGCTGCTAACGGAGCCCGTGGGGAGAAGAACCACAATATCTTTACAACAATGACATTTACTAAACATTCCTCTTGCTCCGGCTTCAATTTCTTGATATTTGGATTGAACCAGAACAGATTATTTTACTATCGCATTCTCCAGCAAACTACAACCAGCAAATTCAGCACAAACTCTTGACGTCACCGACACCGACTTACAACACCCGCCTCCTCCGCTCTCTGATTGGTCGGAGAGGATTCAACCGAGGGAACTGCAGCCACTAGGATCAGACCCAGACGTACATGTAGGAATTGATCATGGACCAGAGTTTACACATGGTAAGACCAGACGTACATGTAGGAAATGATCATGGACCAGAGTTTACACATGGTAAGACCAGACGTACATGTAGGAAATGATCATGGACCAGAGTTTACAGAAGGATAAGACCAGACTAGATCCCTGATGACTGCCCCACCCTGGATATGTCTCACCTGTGTCTTTGTGTGTTTAGTTCGTGAGCTCCCGGCCTCATATGCCAGAGTGTCTTGTTCCCTCGTGTTTTTGCATCAGGCTATTGTTTTGGGATTTTTGCCTTTTTCTATTAAAACTCCAAAACCGCCTTTTGACATTGGGTCTGTTTATGAGCCAGTCCAAGCAGCGGCTCTACTCCGAGCCACTCCTGTGAGAAGGCTCATTTCGATCGCTTGTATCCGCGATCTTGTCTTTTCGGTCAATACACAGAGCTCAGGAGCAGAGGTGAGAAAGGGAACGTAGATTGACCGGTAAATTGAGAGCTTTGACTGCAGACGCTGCTCCCTCTTCACCACAACAGACAGACACTGCTACCGTCTGTCGATCTCACGTCCCATCTTTGAATTTCTAGTGAACAAGACCCTGAGACACTTGAAGAAGGACCTCTTCATCTCTCATCTTGTTTGTACCAACTGTTAAACTTAAATCTTTCTGAATAACTTAGACCGATTGCGCTCCTATTTCTAACGCTCCTCTGCTTTTATTTTCACTGCAGTTTGTTCCCAAGTTTAAAACCTTCATTTAGGTTAGCAACATTAAGACCAAAGGCCGTTCTGCTAATGTCCATCTGCAGTCCCTGGTTACCCCTGGTTACATTAAAAAACAATACAATAACAATAATAAGCGGTCAGAGCTTGTGTCTCACAGCAACAAGGTCCTGGGCGCGATTCCACCACCTTCCAGGCCTTTCTGTGTGGAGTTTGCATGTTCTCCCCGTGTCTGCGTAGGTTTCCTCCAGGCGCTCCTGTTTCCCCTACCACTAAAGACATGTCAAAAAGGTCTTAATGGAATGAGGGAGTGAATGGATGGTAGTGGGGGCTTTACATACAACAGTTGTCGTGTGTGGCGTATAGTATATAGACCCCCCACCTCAACAAATTGACACAAAATACAAGCATTTCTTTGCCATTTGCAGTAAAACCACATTGGAAAAACTGTCCAAGACTTCACTGAATGTCTGTCGTGAGCTAGTTCCATTCCTTTATCGCTTTGTATGAAAATGTGTGTGAAAAAGAGGTTTTACATTCAATAATAACACAGCTTTAGACTCTCAGCTGCAGGTGGAAGACCGGCTCAATATTTTTCAAACATTTCTCTATTTTTTGGAGTCGTGGGTTTTTACTTTGATCAACCGGCTTCAAGCCCACGCACTAAAATATCATTAAGGACTAAAACAGCCAATCTGTCCTGTACCCGTCGCTTTGATGATGTCAATGACGAATCGGGAAATGTGTGTTTAAACATAAGTAAGACCATTTCGTCAAAGCAAATACGGTTGATAATCAGAGTTCAGATCGAGACCATGTGGAACCCGTGGTCTTTCAAAGTTAATCCTGGTCCTAAGTACTCCACATTCCGCATTGTTGGTCGGAATATGCTTCTTGTCGTTTGGCTTTAAGTCCTATTTTGATGTTTTGCAAAAGTCCCTGGGTCCGACTTCGAAGTGTGGTAATGTTTACTCATGATTTGAATCCGTCTAAAACAAACTCAAACTTTTCAGACCCGCAAAATAAGCAAAAAACCATAGATAATGTGTATAAGGAGTAGACTGACCCGGTGCTGCCTAAATGTGAAAGAAGCAAATTCCAATATAAGCTAGCTGGAGCCAATTTCCTTATTTGGGTACTTATTCCGACAGGGTTGTTCCTTGCCGATTTATTTATTTATTTATTTGATAGGGACAATGCACATTAATGAACATCAGTATAAAACTAATGTAAATATGCCGGCTTATAGCTACCAAGCTAGTTTTCATTCGTAGTCCCTCGGCAGGAAAGTACATAGGCAATGACAACTTACAATACAATAAGATACAAAATAACACCACAGTATAGAGACAGCACAGGGAAAAGTTAAGAGTCTAGTGGTCACTAGTTTCTTTTCAGCCATTGTTTGATTGTTTTGAAGGTGACCGATGCAGGTGGTTTGATTCTCTGATCTTTGTTGGCGAATCGACAGCTTTGTAAAGTCCTCAGAAATAACTGCTGTTGTGAATTAGGGCTACACAAAACTTAATTGAATTGAATAACGGGGGCAGAATGGTTGCCGAGACGGTTGCTAAGACAAGCTGAAGTTTCCCTGTGATTGAAGGCGTCTGATTGAAACCATGTGGAACCGTGTAGAGCTTGCATGTCGTTAGAACTTAATAATAATGATTAATAATAATAATAATAACATACTGAAGCGGTTTTATATAGCACTCTTTGGACACTCAAAGACATTTCCCAAAGCCAGGCAACCAATGTGTACCAATATACAGTATATCAGTAGTACTATACAGTATATCAGAACTACTATACAGTATATCAGTACTACTATACAGTATATCAGTACTACTATACAGTATACTGTATCAGTACCAATATACAGTACTGTTTAACAGTATCAATATAAGTATATCAGTACTACTATACAGTATATCAGTACTACTATACAGTATATCAGTACTACTATATAGCATATCAGTACTACTATACAGTATATCAGTACTACTATACAGTATATCTGCCCCTCTCACCACCATCAGCCATTCACCAGACTCATTGTAATGTAGGTGAAGTGTCTTGCCTAAGGACACAACCACAGTTCAGCACTGTACAGCCACAGCTGCCCCACTGTAGCACCTGCTGTTCCCAGAGGTCTCCCATCACAACTATAGAAATTCATATCAATCCCTTCTTTGAACATGTATATTTTTTACAACCTTTTGCTGCTTTTTTGGTTTTGCAAATGGCTCAATTCAATGTATGTGTGTATATCCCTTAATTACAACAGCAGGAATTACAAAGTTGTTAATTCGCCAACAGCAGATCAGAGAATCAAACAGTTCGAACTTTTGAAATGCAATAATAAGAAACACATTGGTCCATATGGGGCAGGATAACCACTGTCCAGAAATGTTAATAAGGACATTGGGGGATATTTTATGAATCTTTAGGGTGGTGGGATAAGCCAGAGCCAAGAGCAAACCCAACCAGATATCGGGAAAAACATGCAAACGCCACACAGAAAGGCCTGGACCTGACAACCCTGTCTTTTACCCACTTTTTGCCTAAAAGACAGAAACCCAGACTATCACCCTGTTGAGGTGAAGCTGCTCTTTCACTCCGTCTCAACCGTCCGCCATCTTGAAAGCCGTGGATCTGAGAAAAGAACCATAATGGAGGACGCGCCTTCTCTACTGTAGCTCTCTTTTACAAATCAAGTGGGATTTTAAAAGTTCCATGTAATCTCGTCAAGTTACCAGTATTCGCTTGACACAAAGCCAAAAGAATACTGGCCCCCTTCTTTCTCACCCCAAAACCCAGACCCCGCTATTCTGCTGTAGACCCGCCTGGATCAAGTACACCACATCCAGCGTGCTCCAGCCTCATTGTTGCCCGTCTTTGAAGGCCAGCAGTCCAGGAATGTGACCGTGGAGGCTTGAAGAGCGTGCAAATCAGCTCTCACTGTCCCGGCGGCGAGGGGTAGAGCCGTGCAGAAGGGGGCCCGGGTCTCCCAATTATCATAATAATCGCATCGTGGGGATAAAACTCTCCTTTGAATAAATTAGTGCTTGAATAGGAGGCGCGACTGCCAAAGAGACAACTTTGTCAGCCCCCCAGGTCCGTGGCCGGGGCGGTGGGAGGGGTGGGAAGGGGTTCGGGGTCTGTCTGAGTGTGCGGCTGTGGGGTGGATGCCGGGGGGAGACGGGGCTGGACCGGGGGCTGGACCGGGGGCTTGGAGAGCGGATACAACCTCTGGCTAGACGCTGATGCTCCTCCCATGTGTGTGCGGGAGGACGGTGAGAACGTGGCGAGGACTGCGCCGTGGTCCATAGGTGGTCTGGACTAATCTGAGTCAAATGTCTAACGAACAGAAGTATACGCTCAAGCACTCTCCTCTCCACATGTCTGGATCCTGACTGCAAAAAGTGATGAAAAATCAGTCAAAAATTGCTCAAACTTGGCTAAATGTAAATTAATTTTGACATTTTGGCTGCCTTCAAACTAGATCTACCAATGGGACAAAGCCAAATGATCTTGTTTTAAAAAGAAATGTCTCCCTTGGAATGAGAAAATAAAGCAACAGATGTTGAAATGAGACTAAGTGGCTTGGTTCCACTTAGAATGAACTCCAATTAAGACAAAAAACCCTTGATTTAAGCAATTATTACCTTGTGTTTTTAATCATTGATTGCAGCGTGTGAGGCTTCACAAGGTCACCATTCTCTCACCATTCTTATCATCAGCACTATTGTTTCTAAGAAAGTTTGCAGAGGTGGACCAGCAGAACATACACAGGGCACTTTTGACATTATATGGGATCAGGGCGCATTCACACTTCTGGTCCGGTTCACTTTAACTGGACCAACTCTGGTTCAGCGTTTTTGTGAGCTTAAAATATGTGCATTCCCATAGAATCTCTCTAGTTTCCCTTCGGTCCTCTACCTCCTTTTGTCTCTTCCCATCTTCCTCCAGAACCTTTTTCTGTTGCTTAAATTTTTGCCAAAAATAAGAGATAGCTACATGCTAATCAGCTACAGAAACAGACATAGCGATTAACTGCGCATGTGCGACCGGACGGTGTATACCAGAGGTGGTCACACTTTATCTACTTTTCCAGAAACATGTGATCCGACATCTACCTTAGTTTTAATGTGGGAGACGATTCCGTAATCTCACAATCTGGTTCTACTGTAGTCATGATGCACTACACTTTGTATCTGAACGAACCCTACATATCTTCAAATTGAAAATTCCACAAATGCCAGAAACGTTCAAACTTCTTGCGCCTCAGTTCTCAAAGATGGAACTCGCAATTTTGTTCAAACCAGATTTTAAACTCCTCTTGTGTGTGAGCTGGGAATACTGGGAATACTGGGACTACTGGGACTACTTTCTACATACTGTATTTTGATTCAGGTGAGGAAAGATTATACCATCAAAGGATCTCAGACGGAGCGCTGTAGCTACAGGGATTAGCTTTAGTGACAATTATACATAAGTATTATCTGTACGTTTGTTTTTAGCTCTCCCAAGTCTGTGTGTGACAGACACAGATCCAAGACTTTTACTCCGTGTTTCCCTTTTTAATTAGCATTGTTTTAAATTTAAAATGATGATAAATACTGCGTCCCAACAACAGGTGATGCAACACTGGTGTAATACAGACGCTGTAGTTATAGATGCTGTAGCTATAGATGCTGTAGTTATAGATGCTGTAGTTATAGATACTGTAGTTATAGATACTGTAGTTATAGATGCTGTAGTTATAGGTGCTGTAGTTATAGACGATGTAGTTATAGAAGGCTGTAGTTATAGATACTGTAGTTATAGATACTGTAGTTATAGATGCTGTAGTTATAGATACTGTAGTTATAGATGCTGTAGTTATAGGTGCTGTAGTTATAGACGCTGTAGTTATAGAAGGCTGTAGTTATAGATACTGTAGTTATAGATACTGTAGTTATAGATACTGTAGTTATAGATGCTGTAGTTATAGATGCTGTAGTTATAGATACAGTAGTTATAGATACTGTAGTTATAGATGCTGTAGTAATAGGTGCTGTAGTTATAGACGCTGTAGTTATAGAAGGCTGTAGTTATAGATACTGTAGTTATAGATACTGTAGTTATAGATACTGTAGTTATAGATGCTGTAGTTATAGGTGCTGAAGTTATAGACGCTGTAGTTATAGAAGGCTGTAGTTATAGATACTGTAGTTATAGATGCTGTAGTTATAGATGCTGTAGTTATAGATACTGTAGTTATAGACGCTGTAGTTATAGATACTGTAGTTATAGATGCTGTAGTTATAGACGCTGTAGTTATAGATACTGTAGTTATAGATACTGTAGTTATAGATACTGTAGTTATAGATGCTGTAGTTATAGGTGCTGTAGTTATAGACGCTGTAGTTAGAGAAGGCTGTAGTTCTAGATACTGTAGTTATAGATGCTGTAGTTATAGATACTGTAGTTATAGATGCTGTAGTTATAGATGCTGTAGTTATAGATACTGTAGTTATAGATACTGTAGTTATAGATACTGTAGTTATAGATACCGTAGTTATAGACGCTGTAGTTATAGATACTGTAGTTATAGATACTGTAGTTATAGATACTGTAGTTATAGATTCTGTAGTTATAGGTGCTGTAGTTATAGACGCTGTAGTTATAGAAGGCTGTAGTTATAGATACTGTAGTTATAGATGCTGTAGTTATAGATACTGTAGTTATAGATACTGTAGTTATAGATACCGTAGTTATAGACGCTGTAGTTATAGATACTGTAGTTATAGATGCTGTAGTTATAGACGCTGTAGTTATAGATACTGTAGTTATAGATACTGTAGTTATAGATACTGTAGTTATAGGTGCTGTAGTTATAGACACTGTAGTTATAGACGGCTGTAGTTATAGATACTGTAGTTATAGATGCTGTAGTTATAGATGCTTTAGTTATAGATACTGTAGTTATAGATACTGTAGTTATAGATGCTGTAGTTATATATGCTGTAGTTATAGATACTGTAGTTATAGATACTGTAGTTATAGATGCTGTAGTTATAGGTGCTGTAGTTATAGATGCTGTAGTTATAGGTGCTGTAGTTATAGACGCTGTAGTTATAGAAGGCTGTAGTTATAGATACTGTAGTTATAGATGCTGTAGTTATAGATACTGTAGTTATAGGTGCTGTAGTTATAGACGCTGTAGTTATAGAAGGCTGTAGTTATAGATACTGTAGTTATAGATGCTGTAGTTATAGATGCTGTAGTTATAGATACTGTAGTTATAGACGCTGTAGTTATAGATACTGTAGTTATAGATGCTGTAGTTATAGACGCTGTAGTTATAGATACTGTAGTTATAGACGATGTAGTTATAGATGCTGTAGTTATAGATGTTGTAGTTATAGATACTGTAGTTATAGACGCTGTAGTTATAGATACTGTAGTTATAGATGCTGTAGTTATAGACGCTGTAGTTATAGATACTGTAGTTATAGACGCTGTAGTAGTAATAAAAGGCTGAACGGTTTAAACCACTCCATCCGTCGCCTATAGAACATTCAAAAAACTCCCTCGCCTGAATGCAACTGTTGATCTGTCGGAACAAGCAGAGCAGTGTCCAGTATGTCCTGAGTCCTGAGCTGCATGTCAAACAGAGAGAGCCGAACCAAACCAGTCCACACCAGCCTCACACACACACACAAACACACACACTGCTGTTATCCTGCGGAGCTGAAATATAGAAGCGATGTACATTTTGATTCAACCATGCACCAGAAGATTCTCGACAGCTGAAAGAGAGATGCCTAATCCAATAGCGAACTATCTGAATGACGTCACTAAGACACGCCCCCGCCGCCTGTCAACTCCCGCCCACATGTTTCGGACAAACACTGCCAAAATGAATCAAATACCTCTTGTCACTTTAGACGAAAATGATAAACCAGGGGCAAAATTCCACCATCAAACCATCAGGGATCATAGTGTAGACCAATTAAAACGTTGGCTTGAATGTCGTGGTCTTCCAGTAACTGGTAGAAAGTTTGATTTGATAAAAAGGTAATGGTGAGGATTATGCTAACATTATCTAGTCATTTAAATTGCAATGTTAGCGCCTTCTTTGTTTATTTTGCTCTGATTAACTTCCATTTATCAAGTTGTTTTTTGTTCTGTCCATTTCGTAATTAGTTTGATCATTTAGTTAACTACAGTCAGCCGATATTATAATAGATCCATGGGGTCACAACGGGCTACACCACTACTGTCTCTGAGAGAGAAACTATCGGAGCTAGCCACACTCAGTAAACGCAAACGACAATCAATCAACATATTTAAATGTTAATGCTAGAATATAATATTCATACAACACACGTGCACAGAGGTTTTCAGAATTATCTGTTAAGGTTTTCATGACAAAAATACTTTTTTAATGCGACTAAAGCGATCGCTTTTTTAAAGTAGGTGAACTAAAACCTTTGGGAACTATTTTGTTTGCACTCATTAAATAAACCTTTTGGCATGAATAGTGACAGAAGTTTATTTTGTGTGTTCAGTTGGTACAAAGCCGTATAATAAGCGGACCCCAACGCGCTTCGTCTGTGCTTATTTTCCGATAGTCACGAAGTTGAAAAAATCCCTCTCATCTTTCTTCAGGTGTGAGAATTGTATACATTCTGGATTAGGACAAACAATACTAATATGGATTGATGGGGCTAACTACATTCAGAAGAGCTCAGACGGACCTGATACAGCGGTCCAGGTCCAGTCCCAGCTAAACGTAGCTAGGACTGGATCTGGAGGCTCCACAGTTGGTCCAGCGAAGTGTTTTGAAAAAACATGTCCTTTTTAACATTTTCATGAGAGAAATTCTGCTGACCACAAGCACCCACCTCTTGCACTTGTCCTGGTCTGGTCCTGGTCTGGTCCTGGTCTGGTCCTGGTCTGGTTCGATGGTGTGGTTTAACGAACAGGTTGAATGTTACTGCTTTCATATAGTCCTTTTCAGAGTAACTGAAATCGCTCCCACAAGCACCATAACTGCAGTGTTTTGTTGTCACCATGATTCAATGATTTAGCCCAAATAAATACACACGCTTATGTGGAGAACACAGTAGTACTCAACGGAGTCGGACAGAGTTTGTCCGAAACATGCGCGCATGCGCAGTCATTGGAGCTATTTTTAGCACATTTCGGAAACCGGACAGTGCCCTATCCAATCAAGTTTGTTTATAAAACACTAATAAAAACAATATGGTTGACCAAAGTGCTGTAAATAAAAAGACCTACACAAATATACATTTACAAAATACAAAACAGTGGCAAAAAACACTATTAACAGCTAAAAAATCTATGGAAATCAATTAAAAGCCAATGAGAACAAGTGTGTCTTAAGACGAGACTTAAAAACAGTAAGTGACTCAGACAGTCTCACACACAGGGGCAGCTCATTCCATAATTTAGGACCAACAACCGAAAAAGCACGATCTCCTCTGAGTTTCCGTTTAGTCGGAGGAACCCAGAGCAGAGCCTGATCTGTCAACCTGAGAACGTGATGGAGTGCATGACGTCAGTAGGTCAGACAGATAACGCGGAGCAAGGCCATTCAGGCATTTATAGACATATAAAAGGACTTTAAAATCAATCCGGTAGCGAACAGGAAGCCAATGAAGGGATGACAGAACCGGAGAGATCTGCTCATACTTCCGAGTTCCTGTTAACAGACGCGCCGCAGCGTTCTGTACCAGCTGCAGACACTGATCCCTGTGTACAAGGCCTAAATGGGGAATATGCAGAAGCCGTTTGGCCCTAAGTCGTGGCTTGACCCATTGAAACGTCTCTGGTGTTTACTAGTGATTTGAATTTTAAAACAGGGGTTCCCAAACTTTTAAGTACAATAAAGTTACCTAAGTAAGTAAGTCATCTTTATTTATATAGCGCCTTTCACAGACCAGAGTCACAAAGAAATTTACATTTGTTGTGGGCATTTGTCTCTGACTCCACACAGAGATGAGAGCGAGGTCGCCTACAGGAGGCACATACCAGACCTGTTGTACATGTGTTTAGTCGTAGGGCAGGCATGTCCAAACTCAGACCCGCAGGCCAATTGCGGCCCTCTGTGCCATTTTATGTGGCCCTTTGCTGCTAACACAAAGTCGCCACTTTGACAGTGTCATCCAACCAACTTCAGGTCCACCAACACAGTCATGCTATACCTTGTTGTGAATCTCAAACCCTCTGGAATTTAGTCGTTGATTCTATTGTTTTTACCGTCATTTGTTTTATGATTGTGTCACAACATTCCACATAATATGCAGCTGTGGTGTGAATCAATAAGGATGTATGATCACAAATGTTAAATTCCAGAATCCAGCTCAAATCCAGGTTTTAAATCCAGGTTGTCGGTCCCAGGTCAAGTCTGATGAACTAAAGTGGCCCTCTTAATAAAAAGTTTGGACACCCCTATTGTAGGGCAACCCTGAGCGCCTGGAGGAAACTTACGCAGACACAGGGAGAACATGCAAACTCCACACAGAAAGGCTCCGGTCCTCATCCAGCCAAGCATCAACTTCAGGAAATGGCCTTCGTGGCATTGAGTGATGGGTCTTTGCTCCCTACTTATAAATCTGACTTTAAAAGAGCAGTTGCGCTTTACTTTGCTCGTTTTACTGTCATTATTTGGTATTGTACCGATTCGTATGTATTCTACTTCATTTTTTCTTGTTTGTCCCTTGACTTTCTCTATAAAAAGGTAGTCGACAAACAGCGAGGATACATAGGATTGCGTGTGTTTCTGCTTCAACATTTGTCTGAACCGTTTCGTCCCAATCTGGACAAAGTCAGAGGAAGTGGAATGGAACAGAATCACACCTTCTTCCATTCTACCCACACGGCTTTACTGCATCATTACTTTCACTTCAGCCTTAATTCCTCCGCAGCACAAAGCCCATGACATATTTATAGCGGAGTCCGTCTCATTCTGCATCTGTGAGCTCCAACGCTCTCACGCTCAGTCCTGCTCCGGTCTAGACCTGCTCCAGTCCCAGGCCAGTGTCAGTCTGGACGCGTGACGTGCTCGGAAAGTCAAACCCGGGCCTTTTGTGCCCCTGTCGCGCACATATTGTTGGAGCTCCATGGGGGCCACACAACCAGACAGACCCCCCCCCCCCATTGGTGCCTGTTTCCCCCCATGGAACAAGCCCAGATGCAGAGAACATATAGAGTATTGTGAAGCGACAACAAGTGGTGGACGTATAGACAGGAATGCTCCGTAAAAGACCATCAAGCCAGTGAGAGTGGTCTACAGCCATGAAAATATTGGACAAAAAGCCAAAAAGAACCATTGCCAGGTGTTGCAGAGATTAAATTGTCTTAGTTTTGATGGGGGCGACAGTAGCTCAGTTGGTAGAGCATTGGCCTTAAGGCCAGAAGGTCGTGGGTTCAATTCCCACCTTTGCACCTTCTCCACCGACTCCCACTGATGACTGCTGTCGTCATTTACACTTAACCCCACTTTGCCCAAAGCCCCCACTGAAAGATCAAGGCTATGCTCACACTCAGAGAGCAGCCGTCTTCCTGTGGACTCACCACCTGCAGAGGGTCAGTGAGGGGCTGGTGCTATGAGACTTGGGTGGCATCTCTGACTGCCACCCCCCTGACCCAGAAATGGATTAAAGGGTAGAAAATGGATGGATGGATGGATAGTTTTGATCATTTTATAAGGTAATTGTAAAATATTGTACAAATGTCCAATCGAGCCCCTGTGGTCCTGAGGTTTAGACAGTGGGTCTTCTCGGTCTTCTCGATCCAGGGGGAAAAGCTCTGGAACTCTCTAAGTCCTCGGCTTTAACTGAACCTGGACTGGGCTTGTTTTAAATACAAACGGAAACTTTTTTTTTTTTTAACAAACCATTTGTGCGATCATTAATGAACTGCCTTTTTGTATAATGTGAAAATAACAATGTAAAATTAGTCATGTAAAAAGAGTCCTAGCATTAACACAATTAGCGAAGCAGAGATCTGTAACCATAGCAACAGCTCACGTGGTAAAGTAGTATTTATAACAGGTGCATGGGTGACGGCAATTATCATCACGTGTAAAATGACTGCTTTTATTATTATAAGCTTAACACTAAGACTCCCAGAGCAGTCAATTTGACAGTTTTTAGTCTTGGGGGCGCAATCACTTCTTACGTACAGATTTGGTCTCCGTAACTTTGTGTCTCTGTCTCTAAATGCAGTTTATTATTTAATTGCTTCGATTAAATTGTCTTTTATTTTCTAAATGTGAGAGAGTAGCTTTACTTTTCACTCCCAGAGTCGTCATTTTGACTGCTCCATTCATTCAAATTTTGCCCTTTTCGGTCGCTTGGCAACCAACATTCTATTCCAGTAAATGTCCCTTTATCTCCAAGGTTCTGGTCCTGGACTGGTCCTGGTTCGGTTTGGTTTCCCACCTGAGCAGAGCCAGTGCTGGTTACCAGAGCAACACACTGTTTACTTAGCATCAGCTAGCATGTGGTCTTTAGCATAGACTAGACTTGTCCAGAGGCCGGCAACATGGATAGTGAAGCTGTTATGACTGGATTCAGGCTTTTCTGGACCTTAAAATGAGATTCAGATTCAGATTCAGTTTATTTGCCATTTGCAGTAAAAAAACCACATTGGAATACATTAGCAAAAGTCCCCAGTGTGCACAGACAAATACAGACATAAAACAACATTAAAAGACAGAAATAAAACAAATAAAACAGTAAACAAATGTCACTGTGAAATCGATCGACTAAAACAGTTTCAAAACAAGTGCAAATCATTAAAGTGCTCTGTTCCCACTGATAACAGCTTGTGGATAAAAACTGTTAGCGTAACGAGATGTCTTGCATCTCAGAGAGCGATATCTTCTGCCAGAGGGAAGAAGCTGGAACATGGCTTTCCCAGGGTGGCCAGAAGAGTCATTAACAATCAAATGAGATTTGATATTGAATCATGTGGAATGTCAGGATATAAAAATAATTCCAAACGTCTTCACTGTGTCTTGCCTCGCTATTTTTATTCTTTTGTCTGTGTGTGTGTGTGCTTTGTGGTGTTGGTGCCCCCGGTGTCTCCTGTTTGTAATACAATGTAGTTTATTCTGCAATGGCAATAACTTGATTCTGATTATGAGCTTTACAATAAGGTAAAGCAAGAATATGCCAATGGAGCTGAAGTTGGCTGGATGACACACAAAGGCCTGCTATAGGTATGTGTCCTCTGCATTTGACCCATCCTTAATGAGACCCAAACTCAGCTTAGTCAGGACTATTCTCTGGTTAATTGAACAATATTGAACATGATTCTTTCTGGTTTTTGGCAGAAATGGTAACACAAGTTATAAGTTAGACTGCTGCCCCCGCGACCCGGCAACGGATGAAGCGGAAGAAAATGGAATGGAATGGAATAGTAGAGATGAAACAGAGATGAAATCCCCTGAGGCCTAGACCCCGGTGGTAGCAGCTCGGAGAAGGGTGAAAGAGCTGGTCTGGCCAACGAGGCAGAGATGGGGAGGAGGAGGGTTGCTGCATGAATCAAGCCTCCTGTGCGATACGATGCAGGGCAGTGAGAGCTTATGTTTCACAGCAAGAAGGTCCTGGGTTCACCACTCTCTAAAGCTGCTGGCACTCGACACAGTTCTTCCAAGATCTTATTAAATAACCTAGCTTTAGCATACAGTATGTACATCATTTAATAGCATTCAGCATACTACTAAATGCTAACTATTGCTAACTGTTGCTTTGGTAACTAGTAATGGCTTGACACCGGGAGGTAAAGGTGGAGCTATACCCACACACCTGTTTTAAATACTACATGAACTGTTGCTACGGTTACAGATGTGTGTATCAAAGCACACATCTGTGTTTGCAGTAAAACTACATTGGAATAACTTTGCGAGACATCCCCAGCGTTCTGCTTCTCACACCCTACATTCTTTACAACCATCTTACGTCGGCCCTGAGTCTGTGTCGTCCTTATTCTGACTCTAGCAAAGGTACAACATTAATCAATTCTTTATCTGCAGCAACCTTCACTTTGACACAGTTGACGTCAGAGGAACAAAGGTGCAATGTGACGTTTTGACTCGTCGCCATGGTGATGGTATTGCGAGCCCTGTCTCACCTGCTCCCCAGAAACACATAATAATCACAATCACTCACACTGTTTACATTATAGAAAATATTACTGTTAGCATCTTGGCTACGAGACTATTTCAAATACACTAATCATTCAATATTCAGCCAAATATCCACTTTGTCTTGTGTACAACAGACAACTTTTCTATATCCTTATATTTGTGAAGCTGTAGAATCTGGTGGAAAAATTACTAATTATTAGCATAATCGTAACGGAGTATAATCTAAAACACACTCTGCTAGCAATAGCAATGTATCATTTTAGTCATGGAATAGGAATGAGCTCATTTACGTCTATATTATGCTCTTTTTAATGACGAATGCAGCGCGACACATTTTAATTACAGTTTAAGTTAAATGCGGCGTCAAAACTTGCAGAACTGAGTCATACTTTTTACTTTTAATTTTTTTGTTTTCAGGAAGCAGTTCTTACATACGCCCTGTCCTTCATCCAATCACGTTAAAGACTTAGATCATATGAGATTACATTTTTTTTGTAAATTATGTTTGTGTGATTTTGTCGGTATTTTTTTGTCTGTTTTTGTGTCATATGGATGTGTCTGAATTAAAGATTAAATACAAAAGGTTTTCATGTGAGTGTGATGTTACAAAAACTTCTGTAACCACAATCTCCGCATCGACCACAGTCATTGAGAGACGTTGGATCAGGCGGAGGGAGGAGGGAAAGAATGAGACTAATGAACGACGACTGCCTCAAAGACTGGAACAAAAAACATGTAGAAGGAACGAATGGAGCTGTCCCCACGAGATTAATCTGGAAAATGTTTTGGTCGTTTTTCTTTGGCACAAAATCAACATCCTGGTCAATAAATGGTCAATAGATGGCTTTCAGAGTTTGTCGTGCAACTAGCATATTATCATAGCATCCTGAGTGATCCTATTTACTCCAAATGTGACTAATTTCTCCAATATGAGATCAGTAAATATCTTATCTCATGGTCGTACAGTGGTTATAATCCAACATGAGGCAAGACAAAGACGCGCTCTGACACCAGGCTACATTTATAATCTTTGTATTATTAGTGTATTTTTCTGAGTATAAGCCGCACCGGCCGATAATGCATTACACTGGGTAACAAAAAAATATGTTTTGAAAATAGTCCAGGGTTTTCAGCTGAATTAGACTAATGTTGATGCTCTGAGTCCGAAAATGACCTTGGTTTTGCTCAATCAAGTCAGGATTTTTGCTACAGAAATATTTTTTTGCGTATAAAACAAATTTCTGCGGATCATCAGCTGAGAAACCCTTGACGTTTTTTCCGTTTTCCTCAAGTAATAAAAGTCAACGTATCCAAAGTCATTCAGTTTTTTTTTACTCCATCAACTTTGATAAGCAGAATTCATAATAACGTAGACGTACATAATCCGTAACACTATGGCTGTATCTCAAAAGTTGACCTTATAGAGCAAAATGCATGTGATTCAGAACACCAACATTAGTCTAAATCAGTTGAGAAACCCCTGACCATTTTTTGGCTGTCAACTTGTGTTATGAATGAAAAAAATATATATATATCTATTTATATCTATCATCTATATAAGTCACACTAGAGAGAAAGTCACAGTTTTGGGGAAAGGTATTTGATAAAATCCAACACCAAGAAAAGACATTTCATCTTGAAAGGCAGTAATAAAAACAGCATAAGAACAAGAGGCAAAAACAACCAACTGAGAACATCCTGGTTTGTTAACGTCAGATAGAACAGTAAGAGTCAAATAACTAACCAAGTTTACCACAGAATCAGCTCAACTTAACCGGGCTATTATTGACATTTTACGGTAAATAAAATATAAAATTTGAAATATAAAATCCAAAAAATACGGTATATATTGTTTGTTTATTTGATGACCTCTCATGGATTTATGTGAGAGCTTCTGTATTCCTAAAATATCCTATGTCCTTTGGCCATAGCTAACAGCTCCTTTTCAGACCTTAACATATAAAATACATCATGTTTACTAATCCTTATAACACACAGATTACACTGTTCAGGACTCCCTTGGAAAAGAGGTTCTTAATCTCAGTGGGACTTTCCTGGTTAAATAAAAACACATACTTACAAATGACTATAGAATCTTGTTTTGTGCTCACAGGTTTCCTCTTTTCCCATGAATGGATAAAACAATAAGACCTCAATAAAGGAGAGGTTAAAAGAAAAGGCGCTAAACGTGTCATAATCATTGGTAAATAACAAAAGACTGGATCCAGACCGATTCTAACCTTTACTCGTTACACTTCCTGATTATCCAGACATTATTTAGACATGTTTGAAGCTATATATTGGTAATCTCACTGGAAATACACAAAATGGTTCAAATCTATTTCACGTCGTCTTTTTAAATAGTATAGCTTTTACTACTAGCCTGGTCGTACCACACCATAGTATACGTTACGTTACATGCAGGGAAATGATTATTGCCCGGAGTGTACGATGGCAAAGGCTATTTTACCACAGGATATACATGTACATTTATTTACGTGCATAGACAGTGATCATCCCGTCACATGGACCTGGACACGGCTCATATACTGTGTGTGTGTGTATGTGTGTGTGTGTGTGTGTGTGTGTGTGTGTGTGTGTGTGTATTAATGCATCTCCTGTGTTGGATTCTCTGATCTATTGTTGGTGAATCTGCAACTTCGAGACTTGGGGCTATATACACACACACACACACACACACCGAACTGAACTGAACTGAAGTACACACACACACATCGAACTGAACTGAAGTACACACACACACACACACATCGAACTGAACTGAAGTACACACACACACACACACACACACACCGAACTGAACTGAACTGAAGTACACACATACACAAACACACACACATACACACATCGAACTGAACTGAAGTACACACACACACACACATGAACTGAACTGAAGTACACACACACACACACATCGAACTGAACTGAAGTACACACACACATACACACATCGAACTGAACTGAACTGAAGTACACACACACATACACACATCGAACTGAACTGAAGTACACACACATCGAACTGAACTGAAGTACACACACACACAAACACACACACCATTACTGTCTGCGTATTAATGAGAGCTGGTGACGGTAGCTGTCTGTTTAACATCAGTAGCATTCTTTAGATATAAAAAAAAAAAAAATTAAGCTAAAAAACATTT
>OZ035829.1:36807974-36820474 GCA_964034765.1 Knipowitschia caucasica | reverse complement strand
CAGTCTTGTTCGCAAAACTTAAAAAGATGCATGCAAAATGCTGCCTCAATTTTATTAAGTTTTGCCAATGCATTTTTTTTTAGAGTGCACGCACGTCACGCACAGGCCTTTCCCCAAACCTCACGTGGACTTTATACCAATAAACTTTGCACTTTTTTCAAATTTTTTTCTCAAGGAGTGCGTGGTTCTTTAGCCTCAAACGACAACATTACATAAGTTTTATTTCTGATTAATTCAGTCAGTGTAAACCCACGTTATTCCCTGAGGACCAGAGATCAGAGCTTCCACATTTGTCCCATTTACGGCAGGACTGCAATGTTTTTAATCTATTTTAAATAATATGTGTTTGAATTATTTATTGTTCATTACATTTGTTCCATTATTATTATTGTATTTGTATTATTATCTAGCTAATTATGAACCTGTATGAGTCAGTGTCTTCTTCATCATAACTCTCTCCTTTTGAAGCTAATGTGGTTTTGGATTTCCTCCATTTTTAAAAATAATTTTTGTGTAACGTGTGTCTTTGCAAATGCACTTTTAAATCTTGTTTTTAGGGAATTTTAATTGTGTAGCACTGGTCATACAGAAGGCAACTCCAAGGGCTGAAGAAAACAAGAAACGAGAAACTTTAAAAACACAAAAATCTTAAATAATTACAGCGCGTTAAAAAGATTCAATACTTTAGTTTATTATTATTATTATTATTATTATTGTTATTATTATTATACTCTGTGCTTGAGCCCATGTGTTTCCTCCTCTTCTCACTCTGGTCCAAAAAAAAACAGATTTACAAAAATATTTAGATAAAAACACAAAGAACCACCTTTGAACCTGACTTTATTATCGCTGGAACAGTTTATTTACTCTCAGTAGAATCACTCTTTGTCATAATATTGTTGTATACCAAGGCAACGGGTAAAGAAGTGATAAAACACACACACAGAAAGAGAGAGAGAGAGAGAGACACACACACAGACTCTTCCCCTTGGCCTGCAGGAAGAGAACAGCGCGCGCTCTCCTCTCCTCGTGCACGCGCATCCCCTCGCGCACGCCGCTGCACGTCGTATCCCACGGTGGACGCGACAATAGGGAATAATTAAAATGCGCATAAATTAAATATTGTGTAGAGGGAGGGGGGGGGAGGAGGGGGGTGTAGGGGGGGGGGGGGGGGGGGGGGGGGGGTGGGTCCTCACTTCAGGCTGCGCTCCAAGAACTGCTCTGTTCACACGGGCCGCACGCACGGGCACGAGCACGAGCGCGGGGAAACAGGACACGTGATCATAGATTAGATTTTAGAATAATGTCATTGTTTTAACGGGAATGAGCGGGTTCTAAACAGACGTCAGAAAACATGATTTATTGGAAGTTTATGCACGTTTTTGGTTCATCCATTCATTTTATATTATTTGTGCCGAGTGGGGGAATGTCAGTGTTTAAGTTTGTATTAAAACTATAGTCAATAAAAACTGGATATTAATTATTATTATTGTGCAAGAATGAATATTGAGATCAAGATGAAGAGATTATGTATTGGTCCGACATGGGGAATTGTTGCATCAGTGGTCTCAGTCCTGGGTCTACAGCCTCAGTCCTGGGTCTACAGCCTCAGTCCTGGATCTACAGCCTCAGTCCTGGGTCTACAGCCTCAGTCCTGGATCTACAACCTCAGTCCTGGGTCTACAACCTCAGTCCTGGGTCCACAGCCTCAGTCCTGGGTCTACAGCCTCAGTCCTGGGTCTACAGCCTCAGTCCTGGATCTACAGCCTCAGTCCTGGGTCTACAGCCTCAGTCCTGGGTCTACAGCCTCAGTCCTGGATCTACAACCTCAGTCCTGGGTCCACAGCCTCAGTCCTGGGTCTACAGCCTCAGTCCTGGGTCTACAGCCTCAGTCCTGGATCTACAGCCTCCGTCCTGGGTCTACAGCCTCAGTCCTGGATCTACAGCCTCAGTCCTGGGTCTACAGCCTCAGTCCTGGATCTACAGCCTCAGTATGGGTCTACAGCCTCAGTCCTGGATCTACAGCCTCAGTCCTGGGTCTACAGTCTCAGTCCTGGGTCTACAGCCTCAGTCCTGGATCTACAGCCTCAGTCCTGGATCTACAGCCTCAGTCCTGGGTCTACAGCCTCAGTCCTGGATCTACAGCCTCAGTCCTGGGTCTACAGCCTCAGTCCTGGATCTACAGTGTGTCTATCTCAGTGTGTGTCTCTGTGTGTGTGTCTCTCTTACTCTCTGTCTGTGGTCGTGATGCTGCAATAACGTCTGAAGGACTCTTTTTATAGTTAAAGTTGATAAAGTAGTTAAAGTAGATAAAGTAGATTACTGTCTCTGGTTCAGCGACTAAAGCCTGAACTCACTGGATCTGTGCCGCTCTGTCAAAAGTAACTGTAATCTCTGGATTCTGGAAGAAAAATACTTCTGATTTACACAATATATAACCATACTATCTGTTGCCTGAGCAGCAGGTATTACCCAGCATACATCAGTGAATGCAGTAGAAAAACTATATTTTAACTTTTATTTAGATAGTTAAGGTTAAAGTTTGAACTGTGCCATACAATTGGACTAAGCCTGCTCCTGTCTCTGATGCGACCCTTCGTTTTTACTCATTGACTGCCAGCCCATTTCAAAACAGGTACTCCCATATTGCCAGCCGTTTCTGGTGGTTTTTACTGATTTTTCAAGACCCACAGAATATTGTGTACTTTGACTATCTGAAATCTAAAACTAGATTCTGAAAGAATGGGCTGTCTACTCTCACCAGCAAAAAGAATTTTGTTTCTATCTTGTTTAGTTCTTCTGTAATCCCCAGTTGAGTAGAGGGAAGTTTTATTGAAATCACCAGAAAGCTGAGAAAAAAGGGCCACAAACAGTGCATCTAGCTGTGTTCAAACCATTCATAGCGCAATGCTGCCATCTGCTGGCTCCATAAAGTATTGCCTCAAGCCAATCTCCACATATTAGATTCAATGGACAGCTGGGAACGTAAAAATAGCGGGAAACGCAATTGACGTGTTAACACGTCATTGGCAGACAACGTTACTATTTAGTTTGACGTGTTAACACGTCAATGGCAGTCAAAGTCCAAAATTCCAAATTATATTTAAAGTTGAGGAAAAACGAGTCAAGATTTGAATATCTTTGGAATTTTTTTTTTTTACATTTATATTTTACAAAAAAAAGAAAAACAACCACAATAGTTTCAAACGACTCTTCTTCAAACGTGTAGAGAATCCAATTTTATTTTTTACAAAAACAAAAACACACGTCATTCATAGAAAAAGCTAAAATTTGACTGAGATCTTTGGTTGTAACAGCCGGAAGCACCGGTGTCTGCGCTGTGTCCACAGACGTAACAGCGGACAGCACCCTCTGGAGGCGGCGGAGGGAACTGTCCAGAATCCATGACAAACAGGAGAATGAAACATGAACAAAAATAGCCCTTAAAAAGATCTTAAAATGCAGAGAATGTGTTGTAACCACTTCACTGTTACAATTCAGGCAATAAGCAACACGATTCATGGTCAAACTTTTACACTTTACAATAACAAGGAAAGAAAATTGTGTGTTAAATCATTTTTGGGATTTTAGTTTGTCGGATAAACATACAAACAATATAAAATGTAATAATACAAGAGAAAGGACTGGGTTTGGGATCAAAACATGGATAAAAAATATTGGATTTTAGAGAACAAATAGGAAAAAGGCCGAGGCTCAGATAAAAATGCGTTATTCCTATAGTAAGACAGTGAGTAATGTATATTCATATAAACGGTGCATCTGTCATTTCCACGGTGATGACAGATGCATCTCTCATCACACTCAGACCTTTCGTATATGGCTTTAGTGGTAAAGGAAACCGGAGCGCCTGGAGGAAACCTGCGCACACACGGGTAGAACATGCAAACTTCACAGAGTAAGGCCTGGAGGTGGAATTGAACCCAGGAGCTTCTTGTTTTGAGGTCGACACGTTCCAATAGTTATAAATGATTTCCTCTTTGTTCTCAACATTTAGCGCCATCTCTGTCTATTTCTTCTTCTTCTTATTATTATTATTTATTTTATTTTATTTCAAATTGATTTAACAGAAATATCTACATAAGTTTTGCTCTTTGATTGTTCTGCTTTCATTCCAAGCTGAGAAAAATGGATTACTTAAAAATATATCAGAGCAAATATATTATTAGTAATAAAAGTTATACATATCCTCCTCATATATCATTATTATTATTATTATCATTATTACTAAAATTATTACTAATATTATTCCGATTCGGACTCGAGCGAAACACGAGCGACTGTTGGATTCAGGTCTTCGCTAACACAGGCTCCACAAACTTAAAATTATAGAAATAATCTGTCATTTATATAAATTTATACTTATTCTGTTATTCTAGTCTCTGGGCGTCTGTCTGTGTTCACAGATGGAATGTTCAGACCTCTCTCTCTCTCTCTCCCTCTCTCTCTCTCTCTCTCTCTCCCCCTTCTCTTTCTCTATATGTTTTCTCTCCTCACTCTCTCCTATGCCTTTCTCTCTCTCTCTGATTTCCTCTTCTGTCGTCTTCTATGCACTGAGTTTCTCCGTCTCCTCCGTCCTCACGGCGGTCAGCTGGTTGTCGTGGTGCTCCTCCTCTCCAGGCACCTGTGAAAAAACACATCCGTAAAAAGTCACCGTAAAATGAGCCACAATCGGACTAAATCGTCTGATCATATTTTGTTTCAATATATTCGTCTGGATGAATGAGTTTCTGCATCAATAATCATAATTAAGGGCTGGTCTTTATACAGCACTGGACTCTCAACGACAATTCACATGTCGTTATTCTGTCGCTCACTACTGTAGCCACAGCTGCCCTGGGGCACACTGACAGAAGTGAGGCAACCAGTCTGTGCCATCAGCCCCTCCCACCACCTCCAACCATTCACACACACACCAGACTCATTCTAATGTGGGTGGTGTCTTGTCTCAGAGTGGGACAGTTTGGCACTTTACAGCTACAGCCGCCCCACAGTGGCACTTGGTGTTCCCGGAGGTCTCCCATCACAGCAATAACCAGGCCCTACCCTGCTTAGCTTCAAAGGTCTGACGGGATCTGGTTTTCACCTGCAGGTTTGGATCAATAAAGAATCTATCTATACACATAAGAGAACCTACATTCGTCCCCAGTGGAGAAATTCCGGTGTTGTATCGCACATACAGGACATAGCTGACATATACAGGGATACAAAGCTGCTTCATGATGAGAGCCATATTTTTAAACTGGTTTCTTTATTTTGTTTCATGTTAACGTTATTTTGCTAAAGCTAGAGATGTTATACTCGTGCACATCTCACAGATCCATACAGAGATAGAAGTAGTGTGTGAGCGCCCTCTGCTGGACACATGAGGTCAAAGCCACTGCATGACGTTAATGTTGGACACTGCAGGTAAATTTATGTAAGTCAGTTTTATTTATAAGGCGCATTTCACAAGGTCACCCAAAGTGCTTTACGAATGTGTTATGAAGAATATAACTCTATAAATATTCAATAAAACTCTTCTGGGATTTGTCATTCCCCTTTTTCAGATGAAGGAGCCAGAGGTGATGTCACACTCTCACCTCCCAGTAGATACTGTCCTCGTAGCAGATGTTGTCGGCCGGAGCTCCGAAGACCGGAATCTTCAAAATGAATCCTAAGAAACACACAGACCATGTTAGAATAGGAAGAAATTGGAAAAATCACAGCATAGTTCTTCAAGTTTACACACGCAGACAGGAAAGTGATATCTCGGACGATAACAGACAATGCTAACATCTTTCCTCAGTCACTGTCGGTGTTTTTCTCAAATATTGTCTCTTTTGAATTAAAATGAACTGAAACCCTGATCAGAAGTCTCCATCCCCCAGATCTCACAGTCCTCTTGAACTTCAGCGAGTTTGCACCGATTCACTTCTTGCTCTGGAATATTACACGTTTTATTCTTTCTTCTTTATTCTGCAAACGTTGGAAATATTTATCGTTCTTTCGGAAAAGATCATTTGAAAGGATTCGATGTTGGGTTAAGACATTATAAAAGCTTCATAAGATCAGCAAGAAAATATCTATACATCTGTAGATCTAGACTGTCGATAATGGAACAAAGCCATTTAGTCTCATTCCGAGGGAGACATTTCTTGTGTCTTTTGCCCCATTGGAAAATGTTGTTTTAAGGCTCAGAATGTGCTCAGATTAAGACTCGTTTGGCAACATTTGTGCAATTTTAGACTTATTTTTTATCACTTTTTACAGCCTGAAGTAAGACTCAGGAAACGTGTTAATTTGACATTACACTACAGTCTAATTTATGTCAAGAACAAGGACATCACTGAGTGGGTGTGTACACTTTCGAGCACAACTGTATAATGGTAATAATAATAATAATAACACTAATAATAACACTAATAATAATAATAATAATACTAATACTAATAATACTAATAATAGAGTCACCGGTGATGAGTCCTCCTAACAGAGCGATGCCCAGAGTCACGGCCAGAGAAATGGCCTGACGCACGGCCTGATCTGAGGCTGTGAAGTCTCCACTGGCGATCTGAGGGAACACATCCTCCATCCTGCAACACACACAACACACACAACACACACGCACACCGACAGACAGACACACAGACAGAGACAGACAGACACATACACACACACAGAGACACATATACACAGACAGACACACAGACAGACACACAGACACAGACAGACACACAGACAGAGACAGACAGACACACACATACACACACACACAGACAGACACACACACAGACACACAGACACATACACACAGACAGACACACACACAGACAGAGACAGACAGACACACGCACACACATACACATACAAACAGACAGACACACACACAGACAGACAGACTCACGCACACACACACATACATAAACACAGACACACACACACACACACACAAACAGACAGACACACACAAACAAACACACACACACACACACACACACACACACACACACACACACACACACACACACACAGACACACACACACAAACAAACAAAAAAACACACACACACGCACACACAGACAACAGAAATAGTTAGGTTTTTACCTCAGACCAGTGTATCTGCTCTCTCTTCTCTCGTTATGTGCAGTTTGGCCTTTAAACACGAGTGTATCTTTTACAATAATTAATCAAGAAAATCATCACTCAATCCTCAACACTTGTTCATGTCATGGTTTTATCTTTTTACTTCCAAAATGTATTCTTATTAGTATTTTTCTGCACAATATGTAGATCGATATAATAATAAGGGTTGTCCTTCTAATCCATCACTATCTCTTTAAAAATGTATAAATATGTACGGTATATGTAATGTGTGGTATGTATTGTGTATATATATTTTTCTGATACACACAAACTGACTTTATATGTTAACTTTTGACATTTACAACACTAACATCGGACAAAACCTGAACGACATTCTCACTGACTTTAGCACAATCACACAAACAAGTCCACGGTTCAAATGCCCGGATCTGGCCCCTGAGGGAGAGATCCTGTCTTCCCTTTGTTGCACAGACGCTCTCTCTGTGAGCAGGACCAGGACTAGGACCAGGACCAGGGCCAGGACCAGGGCCAGGACCAGGACCAGGACTCTTACCCGTCTCCGTAGATGTCCTTGGTTGCAGCAGCAGCAGTGACCGCTCCTACAATCGCTCCCAGGACCCCAGGCATTCCGTGCAGGTTATGGACCCCACAGGTGTCCTGGATCTTCAGCTTCTCCTCCAGAATCGGCTGCATGAGGAGAACCAGAGGGTTGAGACCAGAGGGTCTACAGCCTCAGTCCTGGATCTACAGCCTCAGTCCTGGATCTACAGCCTCAGTCCTGGATCTACAGTCTCAGTCCTGGGTCCACAGTAAGTAAGTAAGTAAGTAAGGGGAAAACTAATGTTGTGATTTAGGGCTATGTGAAACTAAATTGGATTGAATCTTGAATCTACATTATTATAAACGTCGCCGTGTGTGTGTGTTCCAGCTTCTTCCTTCTCACTCACAGACAGATACTTGAATCCCAGCACAGAGATGATTCCCGCCAGGAAGCCCACAATCATGGATCCCACCGGAGTCAGCATCATCTCTCCTGCCGTCCCCGCAGCCACGCCTCCGGCCAGAGCGGCGTTCTGGATGTGCACCTGGACACAGCAGCCGTCAACTCGTACATTTCTCCATTGATAAAGTTTTATCTTAACTTATTGGACAGTTTTGAAGATCTCCCACGTCACATGTCAGACAGAAAGCAGAGAAAAGCTGGAATGCCAAATGTCTGTGGATTGGTTTAAAGAATACATACTATGCATTAGTTTTGGCATTATAGAGTAAAATTAGTTTATTTAGTTTGTCATTTCATGCTTTATAATGTGAAATGATATCTTTAGTAAAAATATAAGGTGACACAAGTGTGAAGGGTTAAAAATGCTTTCCGTCTGTAACTCCCAATGCTGCCACAAGAGGGAGATGAACTTTTTTTTTGTCAGCTAAGCAAAAAAGAGAAAAAGACACAAAACTTTACGCCAGCTTTAAATCCACTTTGTTTGACACTAGGATTCCCACAATTATGGAACTGCTAGAATTCCCAAAGCCGTCATTTTGACTGCTCTCATTCATAATAATGTAATTCTGAGAATTTCCTGTGTTTTTAAGTAGTTTTTAAGTAAGTAATGTTTATTTATGTATCACCTTTCACAGACCGGAGTCACAAAGCGGTTTACAATTGTGGGCATTTGTCTCTCACTCCACACAGAGACGGGAGCGGGGCCAGTACAGGAGGCACAGACCTATTGTACATGTTTTTAGTGGTAGGGGAAACCGGAGTACCTGGAGGAAACCTACGCAGACACGGGGAGAACATGTAAACTCCACTCAGAAAGGCTCTGTTCCGCCCGGGATTTGAACCCAGGACCTTGTTTTGTCTTTTTTCTGGGAGTCTTGCCGCGGACAACTCTAACAAGAATTGTGGATATCATTAACTGGTCCCTTAACGCAATTGATACTATTTTTTCAACACGTAAGGGAGGACCGGGACCCCCTGCCCCGACCGGACGGCACCTGCGGGTTACACCTACGACAGCTGGGGCAAGTGGAACCCGTTATGTCTGTCGCCTCTGTCTATCGAAGATTCTGAAGACTTCTATATCTTTCTGGTAGTTGGAGGTATGGCAGCTCATAAAATTTACGAGAAGCTGTCCAATGAAATTGAAGAGAGGTACAAGGAGTTGACCCGGGTGTTGGTTGAGAGCGCTGTGGGAGCACAACGGAGAGTGTTACAGGTCGAACATTTGCTTAAAGATCTTGCGATGCAATCTTTGGATGGATATAAGACACTTTTGATGAAGCTGAATGAGATTGTGTGCCAGAGCTGAACTCTCTGACCCCACATGGAAAGGCCCTGTGTACGGAGGGCACCAGAAATTCGGTTCAATTGGATCTAAAACATATTTGCCGGTTTTGATCTGCTACATTGCTTATACAGTATAAATTGTCCCTTTCGGCAATATGTGTTTTCCTGCGTCTGCGACTCCTCTCCTAATCTTTCCACATTCCATTGGCCAAGGCTGAGGTCGCTAACGGGACACTTCTTCAAGTCTCACACTTTACAGCTATCCAGCACCGGACACCCCCCACCCCACCCCGCTCCTCTCCCCCTCCCTTCTCCCCTCTCCCTCCCCCTCACTCCCTCCATGTCTTTCCTGACTCACCCCCCTGACCCAGCCCCTTCTGACAGTGCACATTGGGCAGGGCAATCGGAGGTTTTTATCCCAAGAAAGAAGTCTGTGTTTTATCCAAAACATACTGTGTCTCATCCAACTGTCTTGTGAAACGTGTATGTTGCTGCTCTCTGCTGTTTCCTGCTTGTCGCACACAAGATGGCGCCGTGGCATGCTCTGCCAAAGCAGTTTCCAAGTGGTGACTTGTGTTACTTATGTGGCAATAAAAAATCTTTGATTCTTCTTGCTGAGAAGCGACAGTGCTATCCACTCAGCCATCGCGCCGCCCCCAGAACCATCATCTTCTTTCAGCTGATTAGAGAAGTCACTGAGATCCTTTATCAATCAACCAAGAAATATCTCCAGTCTCCACATCACGTTTCTTAATCGTCTTTCCAGATCCTAAGACCTCTGCCACTCGAGATACAATGGGATCATAGTTCATACTAACAACAGCAACCACTTCCTCACTCTGTTTCAACAAATCAACAAATTTGTTGATTTGTTGAACACCAACAAATCAACAAATGACAAATTATTGCTATGCATATACTTTATTCAATTATATCAGCCTAGAATTTAGGAACTATGTCCCAAAACTGTTAGAGGACCGACACTGGGATAACATCTTCAAGAAAGCCACAAGTACCTCCTCAAAAATGGTTCGAAGTGTTGTTAAAAGACTTGGAACATCTTCAAGAAAGCAACGTATGCCTCCTCAAAAATAATTCAAAGTTCTGTTAAAACACTGGGAACACATCTTCAAGAAAGCAACTTGTGTCTCCTCAAAAAGTGCTGGTCCTCTGGGGTGGGCCTCCTTAGAAGGTGAAGGCCTTTCTCATCCTGGAGAAGAGCCGTGACAGCGCAGACTTGGGACGCTTCTGGAAGGATCTCAGTTCAGCGTTTATATGTTTCACTGCAGCCGCTTCAAATGCAGCTGTGTTGTCCTCTCGAGCCGCCCTCAGGACTGCGTCTGCCGATCCATATTCTGCAGAGAGACGTTTGGCGGCGGCTTTACCAACTTTCTCTAAGTTCTTCAGCTTTATCTGAGAGTTTTCATCCAACTCCAGCTGCTGCTTGATGCTGTAATGCAGGCGGGCACCCATTAGACTGGCGTTACGGTGGTCTTTGGATCCAGCCAGTTTGAACAGTTTTTGTGTGAGTGCGTTGGTGATGAAGAAGGAGCCTTTGAGGGCAGTTGGAGAAATCCTACTTGGTTCAGTCGACGTGTCCGTTGATGGTGACTGTTCCTGGTCACTCAGAAGTGTTGCTTGTTCACCATCAGCAGGAGTGTCTTCGCAAGTTTCTAGATATAAAATCTCCTCGGGAGGTGTCTGAACCTCCTCCTCAATATCATCTAAGAAAACCTCTGCTGCTTGGTCTTGAGCAGCAGCAGAAGACAAATCAGACGTGTCGTCTGTTGGGGTCTGGATCTCCTCCGTCTGAAAGAAGTCGTCTTCAGCAACAGAATGTTCTTGGTCCTGTTGTGACTCCTCAACCTCCTCGTGGACATCAGTCTTTGTCTCTTGAGTTGTGTTTGCTGGTTTCGAGCCATCCATTTTTGGCGTTGCATCTTGGGGAACATCACAAATGGTTACCTCCTCACTTACAGTCTGTGTGAGTACTGGTGACTGTTCCTGGTCCCTCAGAAGTTCTGCCTGATCAACAACATCAGTAGCAGTGTCTTCAGGGGACTCTACAAACACAAACTCCTCAGGAGGTGTCTGAACCTCCTCCTCGATGTCATCTAAGAAAACCTTTGCTGCTTCGTCCTGAGCAGCAGGAGAAGACAAAACAGATGTGTCGTCTGTTGGGGACTGGATTTCCTCCGTCTGAAAGAAGTCGTCTTCAGCAACAGCACATTCCTGGTCCTGTTGTGACTCGTCAACCTCCTCATGGACATCAGTCTCCGTCTCTGGAGTTGTGCTGGCATCACAGGGAACATCACAAACCGTTACCTCCTCACTTACAGTCTGTGTGAGTACTGGTGACTGTTCCTGGTCCCTCAGAAGTTCTGCCTGATCAACACCAACAGTAGCAGTGTCTTCAGGGGACTCTACAAACACAAGCTCCTCAGGAGGTGTCTGAACCTCCTCCTCAGTGTCATCCAGGAAAACCTCTGCTGCTTCATCTTGGGCAGCAGCAGATGTGCCCATAGATGTGTCCTCTGTTGGGGACTGGGTCTCCTCTGTCTGGATGGAGTCGCCTTGAGCTACAGAACATTCCTGGTCCTGTTGTGGCTTGTCATCCTTGGGGACCTCCTTAAGAACATCAGTCTCTATCTTCTGAGATGTGATATCTTCTTTGGGTCTCGGCTCTGGCTCCTTGACTACAAAGTTGTACCCAAACGTGTTGAGAACTTTTGAGGCCGCATTCCTTTTAGCGTCCTTCTTGTCCAAGCCGAGTCCCACCGCAGTCACGTCCGCCACCGTGACCTGGACGTAGAAGATCCAAGGATTCGACTGTTTGTCCACATCCACAATTGTGTACTTTGGAGGAATCCCTTTCATGTTCACCACGATTATATCAAGACAAGATATGGGGTTATCATCGTCTTTGAAGGTGGGAAGTTCTCTCCAGCAGACGCCAGTGCGTTTCTTCTTCTTCTTCTCGTCAGACGGAAGAGGAAGACGTCGCAGCTCTGGGAGAACTTGTTGAGCACAAAGGTGTTTAGCTTCTGAAGCGGTGGGTCCTTTAGCGTCTGCACTAAAGTCACCGACTGTCAGACGATATGTGAA